>JAIKVB010000364.1:0-28787 GCA_024679045.1 Phytophthora brassicae | reverse complement strand
AATGCAAGGTCCTGGGTGTGCATCCGCGTGCTTCGCACACGGCCTACAAACCACAGGCTGGCTCGCTGCGCTCGCTTTGATGCTTCGATGACATCCAACCTCTAATTTCGACCAATCATAGCGCTCTATGCCTACTTTACACTAGGTATTTGTATTTTTGGATAAACGTCGGATTTAGAATACAAAAGGTGTTGTTCGCCATCAAATAAATGAAATGGGAAAGCTATCATGCAGACTCTTGATCACTCTGGTAAAAAAGACACGTGAGCTCATGAAAAACAACTGACCACAATAGTATACGCAACAGTACAAGCTGTATTCCCCATAATCAGTTCACCTTCCTCAGTAGCAGCTCCTCTCACTCCTCAATTCACTCACTGAAGATGTCATCGGAAATAGTGACGTCTAACATTGACGACTTCATCACTTAGCTGAGTTGCCCGACCTTTCGGTGCTATTTAATAGTCTTTGGACGAACGAGAGGAGTGAGTTATCATCTGTCATCTTAACGAACGAAAGTCACCCACCGGATCCTCGAAAACGCGACCGAAAGTAGCGATACATTGACCCCACCAGAAAACTTGAATTGGACCGGGTTAAAGACCGCAGGAGATGCAGTAGGTATCGTCAGCAGCGACGAGGTGAGCTCGAGAAATCGAGGCAAGAGGTGACCGACTTGACTGCCCAACTCGCTGTTCGTCAGAAAGCCACACAAACCAGTGTCTGTGTCGGAGTGGAAAATGCTGGCAAAATCCGAGATGGAGGCGAGGTTACACGCAGAAGAGGAGCAGTGACGTCTGTATCAAGCGGTCGAGATGCGTAGCTGCGTACATTCGCGAGTTTAAAGACTTGATACAGCATCACCTTCCAGCGAACGTGGAGATCGAATACGAGACTGAAGAGTCTGGACCACAGACTAAGCGAACGCGACTTGAGCCTTGCGATGGCGCGTTCTATCAAGTCTTCGTACAGGATTTGGATGCTACCTACGCCCAAACGGACGATACATTGAGCGTGTGTGGCCAGAACCAAGTCGGCGACCATCACTTCACCCCCAGGAAGTTGTGGGAAGGAGATTGTGATTCCGGGTACTTTCTGTACATTGACAAGCATGAAATGCCCGTAAAGTTCCAGCAGACGTGCGATACCTTTGTACTTTCTGTACATTGACAAGCATGAAATGCCCGTAAAGTTCCAGCAGACGTGCGATACCTTCTGGCAGGCGGGGCAATTACCTTTACGACAGGAAGATCGACACGACTTTGAGGGTGTTGAAGACCCCAATAACACTGCAGCATTCAAGTTTCGGGTCACGAAACGCCTTGCGACTGGGAAAGTTGTGTCAGCAGTGCGCTTCGTCTTTCAAGTTTCGGGTCACGAAACGCCTTGCGACTGGGAAAGTTGTGTCAGCAGTGCGCTTCGTCACTCGTCGATATGTTGAAAAAAATCGTGTGGTACTCGTGTGGCAGTCGCTGATGGAGGGCGACGGTGTCTTGACTGGCATGAGGGCTGGCGAAACTGGCTGGAAAGTGTTCACTCCATCCACAGACAGACGAACCGGAAAATGGGAGTGTCGTGAAAACATGCATTTGCCATACACCAATGCATTTAAACACTGCAGCAACGGACAAGCCATCGATGAAGCAATTTACTTGCATGATGCTTCTGTCAGTGGCGGATGACGGTACTGAGATTGCAAAGATGTTCGAAGGTCTCCAGCTTAAGCGTAGAGAACGTTTGCCAACACCATTTTGCCTGAAAAGCATCACCTGATAGCGCTATTCATTCACTTGTATCGCTGACGTCCATGCAGTTGTAACTGGGTGCCGAGGCATTGGAAAAACATACTTTATGTTCTTTTGCTGCTTTGGACACGTCCACAGTGATTCCCAGTAAATTAGATGGCTCTAAGGTCTTTTCATACTCACCCTTGAACACCTAGACTGTATAAAGAAGCGTTCTTGCTACCTCACCCAGTCTCTGAAACCTTAGAAGCTGATATCAACATTCGATGCCGTTCACGTGAATACCAATGGTTTTTAATGGAGTTTTCACTTCGTCCAGGTAGCTCAGCAGCAATGAGTCCCCATTGAGAAGAGTATTTTTCAAAAGCTTTTGTCAATGTCGTCTCCTCATCTGCTGTCCAAGGTGCCTGTCACAATCCCAACAAACATGAGGAACACATTTAAAACACTGTACATACAACGCTCAGTCTCACTTACTGTGCTAATCGATGGGTCTAAGTGGTTCATAAACCTCTCACGACACTGGTTTCCAATTCTACCAGGCAAGAACGCAGCCACCTGCAATCGTAACCAAAAGTCAGCACAAAAACTCCTGGATAAAACACCATTCACCTCCTCACCTCAGTCCATTTCCGGCCAATTTCCGTCACTTTGTCCATTAGTACTTTATCCTCACTCTGTGTCCACGTTCCTTTACCTTTCACCAGCTTATAATTTAGCGTTCGGTGCCATTGTTGCAAGCACTGCAAATCTGTTCTACCCGGTAATTGCGAGGCAACGAACAGCCAGTTCTTCGCTCCGTGGGTCGTCACCAACTCTGTTAACTTGTCCTTCTCCGTCTTTGTCCACTGTTGCGGCATTGCTCGTCAACGAACAGCCAGTTCTTCGCTCCGTGGGTCGTCACCAACTCTGTTAACTTGTCCTTCTCCGTCCTTGACCATCGTTGCGGCATTGCTCGTTTCCTGTCTTCAGGTCGAGTGTCTGCTGCTCTCCTGGCGAGCATTAAGCAGCGGTTCTTAACACTCTCAGGGCTTTTGCCACGAAACTGTTGAGCCATTTTCACCCATCGGGAAGTCATTGAACGCTGCAATTGCAGTAGCTTCTTGTCGTCCTGTGGTGTCCACACACAGCTGGACAACGAAGGCTCCAAGTGATTCACGAACCGCTCACGACATCTTTTCCGGTCCCGCGAAGGGAATTGAGCCGCAATTTCGCTCCAGCTACTGCGTCCCAATTGATGCACCAAGATTCGCAGTTTTTCGTCCTCTTGGTGCGTCCAGGACGAGCGTCGAGACGTGACAATCGTAGTAGATGTGGTCGAAAAAGACGTGTCGGTAGAACGGCTCGTGCATGGCATACAGATTGTGGATGGCTGCCGTTCTTGCTGTTCATTGGCCATCTGATCCCCGCGTTGAATCAGGTGCTCGATACGCTGCCGCTTGGTGCCTTTATCGCCTGCTAGTGCGCTTGCCACCGACGCCTTGTTCTCGCCCATTATACGCTTGTTTTGGCATTATTGTCCCGGAAGTCTTCAGTATGTTGTGTACACTAATATGGTGTGCCTTACACGATATTACTGCAAAACCATTGGCTGACAGTGCGTGTTTGGCGCTCTATCATCGTCCGTCATGCCGTCACTCAGGAATCTCCGAACGAGAAGAAGACAAGATGGCTACCAACATCTCGAAGAAGCGCAAATTCGTGGCCGACGGTGTGTTCTACGCCGAGCTGAACGAGCTGCTGCAGCGTGAGCTGTACGGCGACGGCTACTCTGGAGTTGAGGTGCGCGTCACGCCCATGCGTACGGAGATCATCATCCGCGCCACCCGCACCCAGGAGGTGCTCGGCGAGAAGGGCCAGCGTATTCGCGCCTTGACTTCCGTCGTGCAGAAGCGTTTCAACTTCCCGGACGGAGCCGTGGAGCTGTATGCTGAGCGTGTGGCCAACCGTGGTCTGTGCTCGCAGGCCCAGGCTGAGTCGCTGAAGTACCGTCTTCTTGGCGGCCTGGCTGTGCGTCGTGCCTGTTACTCGGTTGTGCGTTTCGTCATGGAGGCCGGCGCCAAGGGTGTCCAGGTCATTGTGTCTGGCAAGTTGCGTGCTCAGCGTGCCAAGGCCATGAAGTTCAACGAGGGTTACATGGTCAAGACCGGTAACGCTTCGCTTGAGTACGTGGACACGGCTGTGCGTCACGTGCTTATGCGTCAGGGAGTTCTCGGTGTCAAGGTGTCTATCATGCTTCCGCATGACCCGACGGGCAAGCAGGGCCCCAAGCGTGCTCTGGACGATGTTGTGACCATCCTGGAGCCCAAGGAGGAAGTGTACCGCCCGTACGTGGAGCCCTCGACCCCCATTGTTCCCGCTCCGGAGGCCGCGGCCCCCGCCCCGGTTGACGCCGCTTTCCAGACCACGGCTTAAGCTGTCGAAACCTTATTGGTAGCTTAATTAATCCTATCTCGTAAGGAACGTCCGGTAATCCAGACCTCTTCTTCCTGAACCATACACTTTATCGTTAACATCTTCAGTTTTATTGTTATTTATTGACTTTATTACTACGTAGTACTTAAGTACTACAGTAGTACAGTAAAACTACTTGTCCATATTTTTTTTTTGAATGGATAAAGAGCCAATACGACGTGAAGCTTGTGTGAGGTGTCGTCGCCCACCCCGGGTCTGCTACTGCCACACATTGCCTGAGCAGCCTCTGGTCACACAACTTACGCATGTGTTGGTGCTACAGCACAAGCATGAGAAACGAAGACGAGCTGCGATCTCTTCAGTGCCGGTGCTAGCTCAAACGCTAAAGAGCTTGACGCTCGTGACGGTGGATGACGACTGCGACTGTGGCCCCGGCGTGAATGAACAGCTGGATGCGTTGTTATATGAAGGAGGTGATGCCAGATTCGATGCGGCCATGGTGTTGTTCCCAGACGAGCACGCGAAGGCTCTAATTGGTGATACTGCTAGGAAAGTGGAGAAGGCACAACGCGTCCTGCTTCTCGTCATTGACGGCACGTGGAAGGAAGCTAAAAAGATAGCGAGACGTAACCGCAGTCATTGGGAGGAGGCTGCGCGTCAGTGGGAGGCACGAGGTGCGTGTCTGCAGTACGTTTGCGTTGACAGCAAAGAAGCAGCTACTGCTCCACCGACACGGAGTATATACGGTGACTTGAGACGGTAAGGACAGGAAGGTGATAGCAAAAGTGGATAGTTAACTAACTGAGTGTGTAGGGAGCCAATGGAAGGTTGTTTGTCCACATTGGAAGCGGTGGCGTCGGCTTTGGTGCTGTTGGAGCCCAAGGACTCTGGACAAGGAGCTCATGATGCATTATTGCATGCTTTCAAAGGGATGGTGTCCATCCAAGAACAGTTCCAGCTACGTGGACGAGAGACTAAGCTAGAACAGTATAAAGGCGTCTCGAAGCAAGAAGCTGTCGAGACCAAACGCCTTAAGCATCAACGTTTATACCAGCAGAATCTTAATGCGGAATCCACGGAGAAAGACGGGACGTTACTGGTGCAGCGCGATTACGTCTTCTACACGACCCAAATGGACTTCCGTCACCGCCAGCAGCTAATCCAACAGGTACGGCTCCTTTTTATATGTAATATTCACCTTTTTAAGGGATATTTTTATCATAAATTATTACTATTAGGGCGAAGTGGTCACTTGTTCCTACGACGAAGCGAGAGAACGCTGTAAAGAGCTTAATCGCGATCGAAAACGCGGCCAGCGACTCGCTCTGCTGCCTTTAACCGCTTTTCAGACTCATCTCCGACAACCACACGACGTCATGAAGGTAAGTAGGACACTTGGATGAGCCCAGCACCTCTAACGAATTCTAAGCTCAATAAAGCCGCGGTCTCCGGGAATTTCCATTCAGTACCACCCTTTCCACCTTCTATCCAGGTCCACCAACGTTCGACACTGGGTGAGAGTCGGAAGTCCCTTCTTGAATGCAATTTCGTGTTCATTCCTCGAACAACCATGATCTTGCTGCCATGGCGGGCTTTCGTCATGATTTTGCTAGTGTTGAGCGGTCGATTGGGTACTTTTGCAGCGGTGTCCAAGTCGGTGGCTATATACATCGACAACGAGTGTTCTAATGCTCCTTTAAGTATGCAAGTGGTGACTTCCTCGAGTTGTAGCTTCCATCCTTGCAGCTCTGTAGTGTTCGGAGACAACACGTTTTACTACCAGACAACTTGTGAAGCTAAAACAGCCCATGAAATCATTACAGCAGCACTCACAGGTACCAAATACATCATCATCGACCACTTCAGTACGCACAACTGCAGCCTTCCATCCTTGCAGCTCTGTAGTGTTCGGAGACAACACGTTTTACTACCAGACAACTTGTGAAGTTAAAACAGCCCATGAAATCATCACAGCAGCACTCACAGGTACCAAATACATCATCATCGACCACTTCAGTACGCACAACTGCAGCCTGGAAACGTATACATCGACCCACGGTGTGCAAGACTCAAACCGCTGCGTACCATGGGCGATCGACTTTCTCTCCAACGCTAGCAATTTGTCTACAATCCCCACGGTTCTCGAAGACGGCGACGTTAACATGCAATTCTTCGCTGGGAATCGCTGCACCGTCCCCCTGACCTCCATCTCAGCACCAAACTCGAGTCAGGTAGCCACGCACATGTGCCACCAAGCCAGCAAATTCTACATTAGCACCAACGTCAATACTGTCTCCAGTTCCAGATCAAGTTCCAGTTCCAGTTCAGGTTCCAGATTCGGATCCAGTTCAGGTTTTAGTTCCAGGGCACCAACGTCAATACTGTCTCCAGTTCCAGATCAAGTTCCAGTTCCAGTTCAGGTTCCAGATTTGGATCCAGTTCAGGTTCTAGTTCCAGATCCAGATCCAGTTCAGGTTCTAGTTCCAGTGATCTAGTGAAGACGACGGTGAAGCCTCAGTCTTCTACTACTGCTGACGAGAGTATTCATGGAGCTACAGTGGCTGGTGCTATCATAATCGCTGCAATTCTCATCCTTTGTGCTGTTTTAGTAGTCGCTTGGAAGTGGAGATCGACCAAGAAAAAAATAATCCTCGCGAGGTTCACAGAGCCAACTGACAGTGTGGCGATGTTGGAGCCTGTCGATATGGTTTTCATGTCGAAACCAGTTAGTGGACCCATGTTTCTACCTCAAAGCAGTAGCAGTACATGCTCCACCTTTCGAGAACAAACCACTCGCTCCGTCGCTCCCGTTCTTTCCAGCTTTAACTCGAGTTATCAACGTTCCAATCGGACTTTCATCCCTCATGTGAGTTCAAGTTCCACTCTCCAAACGACACGCAGACATCGTCCATGGGAAGACGATTTCGTGATTGCAGCTCGTATTCCTCGTGATAAAATTGTGGTGGTACAATTATTAAGTCGTGGAGGTTTCGGGGTCGTTTACTCTGGTCTTTACAATAATCGACGAGTAGCTGTGAAAATGCTATTGCCGGAAACACGACGCAGTATTTCACACGTTGTGGACTTGTTAGCGGAAGTCAAGATGATGGCGTCGATGGATCATCCGCATATTGTGGAGTTTATTGGTGTAGCGTGGGATTCGTTAACCAACATGTGTGTTGTGTCTGAGTTCATGGCTGGAGGAGATTTAAAAGCGCTTTTAAGCGATTACGAGGAGCAGAAACTGCCTATGGGTTTCAATCGAGACAAACTGAAGATTGCACTGCATATTGCCCACGCTCTCACGTACATGCACTCACTGGAACCTCCAATTATTCATAGAGATTTGAAATCTAAGAACGTTTTGCTGAATGAAATGCTGGATGCAAAACTTACGGACTTTGGAACTTCTCGAGAACGTGTGAACGAGTCGATGACTGGAGGAGTTGGTACTTGTTTGTGGATGGCACCAGAAGTAATGATTGGAGATCGATACGATGATAAGGCTGATATGTTTTCATTTGGTGTCGTATTGTCCGAGTTGGATACACATTCGTCACCGTATTGGCATGCAAAAGACTCGAATGACTCAAGTCGACAAATGCCAGAACCTGCGATTCTACAAATGGTGGCAACGGGAAAGTTACATGTAAAATTCTCCAAAGAAGCAATGAAATCGGTAGTGGAATTAGGAAATTCCTGTGTCTCTTTGGACCCGAAAAAAAGACCAACAGCTTCCGAAGCACTTTACAAACTTCACACGATCTTAGCACTGGATGTTGGAAAATGCGGCGTCCTTAATGAGTAAAGAAGTGATGATGATTAAATAAAGCAGATAGTACTTTCAATCGTGTCATGAGCTGCGTTAGAGAGGAGCTACTAACCGCAACGACAAAACCCCATTGAAATGTCGTTGAATCTCCTGGTTCACTAGTTTGAGAACGTGGTTGAAGCCGCATCGTAACGTTTCTACGAGTTCCGCTGGGATGGAATCACTGGAGCATTTACGTCGAATGAAGCGTAACATCCGTAAAGCTTGATCAAGTGTTTGATTCTCCACTTCAATTAAAATACGAGAGTAAATTGCATCAAAAGCAGGCGATTGATCGCTTTCAGGAGCAATCTTAGCAGCTTGAAGACATTGAACAAGATCAATGAACAGGTCTTCGATCTTTGGTAACACTGCGGGACTCGGCTTCTTCTTCGTTACTTGATGAAAATTGTCAGATTGAGTCTTGGGTCTTGGGATGGCAGAAACAGTTGAAGAATTATTCCGTTTCTTTGCATATCGATCCACTTCTCTGCGTATAGCAAAAGGAAGCGAGTGATACACTTCCGAGTCAACCTGTGACAGCCGAATATCATTCAGCGCGTCCTCTTTTCCATTAGAGTCTTCCGTAGTACTTTGAACAGCACGAGCAAGTCGACTATTCGACTTGGAGTCAAAGATGTTTCGTGCAGGGTTTTTTCGTCGTAAAGGTGCTTTTCCATTCGTTTTCCTCTTGACAGGTGGCAATAACTGACGATTTGGTTGAATATTCGTTGTAGATGGAGCTCCACGTCGATACGAAGCCAGGATCTCTTGCTGAAGATGCTCTGGTAGCTCCTCCAACACCCCCATATTAATCTGAGAGAAGCTTGTAGCCGTAAACTCGCTATTATCCGTCACTCCTCTTGGTTCATCTTCCTCCCTCTCCCTCCCTCTTAACTCCCTAGACGTATGTTCTTGTTGTTGAGTATCGTCTTTAAACCAAGCCTTGAAAAGTTGTCCACTTCGCTGGTTTCCACTCGGAGCATCCGAGACCAATTTTGTGGCCTGTACACCAACTCCTCGTAGCTCTTCACTGGGAAAATTAAGTTGACGAAGTAACTCAATACAAGTTTTGCCAATCACAACGTGGTCGTCTGTAGCTTGAGCCAGTACGTGACTTTTCGAGAAGTTATCACATACACCATGGCCCATAAACTTGGACGGTTCGATTGGCGCACCTTCCCGTCGTTTCTTGATCAAAAGTGTCAGACATTTCGCTCGTACCTTTAAATTGCCAAGACGAAGACTCAGTTCTTCTCCTAGAGCCATTAAAAACACAGTAGCGTCTTCCCATTTCTCGAATCGAATCCCGAAATTTACTACTGCAGAAACACTTTTCCGCATCATATTTGACTCCATAGACAGTGGCCGCACATCAATTCCTCGAGCAGAATGAAACAGCATTTCCCCGGACGCTTTCCCTAAAGACCGCACTAATTCACCTTTTGACATAGAAATTAACTGTCGAACCTCCTCCACACCAAGATCTTCCAACTTTACCCCCGTTTTATACCCGACACCAGGCAAATCGCTCACTTTTAACGATAACATGAACTCTTGTGCCTCATTTTGGCCTCCGATTTGGTAAATTCCATCGGGTTTTGCCTTCTTGGAGCATAATTTTGCTAAAAGTATGTTAAAAGATACACCTACACTTGCAGAACAGCCAGTCTGTGTAAAAATCTCATGTCGAATGGCTTTTGCCTTCTCCAGTCCATTTGTTCCTTTCTCAAACTCTAGAAATGCTTCATCACAGCTAATTGCTTGAACATACGGCGTCTGTGAGAAGAAAATGTCGTAAACTTGAAACGAGACGCGCTCAATTGCGTCAAATTGATAGGGTAGAACGACGAGCTCCGGACATAATTCCTTGGCTGTCTGCATGAACATCCCTGCTGTAACACCTTTTGCTCGTGCCAAGTAGTTACAGGATGAAATCTCGGATGATCCGGCATTTCCAGAGTGAGCGACAGCAATTGGTACTTTTTGTAGTTCTGGTCGACCTCTTACAGCTACAGCAACGAAGAAACAATCCATATCTACGTGGAGAATCACTCGATCACTTGATGAAGCAGAGGCTCGGGACACTGCTCCACCTTTGTATTTGGCTTGAAACTCGGCTGCTTTCTGCTGAAATGTCGCTCGCCATGTTCCAATGTGGTGCAAGCGAGACTTGGCGAAGAAATGCTTTACAAACTCTGGACCGTCTCTTGTTGAATTCGTCCGCGTCTTTGTTGAGATTTTCGCATTTATTTCTTGAGCAGAAGGAGATTTTGGTACATTCGAGTCACTTTCGTCCTCAAAAGCCAAAATATCCGATTCGTCCCCGCTTTCCACAGTGTTTTTAGACTCTAGATCGGAAGTATCAGCTGCAGCAACATTAGGACTAGCTGGTGTCTTGGCTGAAGATGCTGACAAACTAAAGAGACTTCCTTGGGTGGGGTCTGCAAACCCCAAATAGAGGAAATCCTTTACGGGTAACAACTTCTTGTGTTCGATGCTCTGGACGATCCATTCCGGATGTACAACCGGCAGCAGCTTCCTCGCCTTCCTAGTATCAAATACAGCAACAGCAACTTTAGGTGCAACATTTTAACTTCAACTGCAAGTTGCCGCACGCACTTGAGTTGCCGCAACTTGGAGGCTGGTAAGTGTGTGGCAATGATGTGTGTAACACGGCCCGTGTCGTAGTGCTCGAAGCCGCCGCCGTGCAGCAACATAAGCTGGCGGATCTCTTCCTTGCTGGGTACAGTGTACCCGTCCACATACACGTGAACGCCGTGGAAAAGTGAATCCACGGCGGTGGCGGGCGAAGCCGACGTGAAGCTCTCGTTCTGGCCACGCAGCTTCTGAATCTTATGCGACATGTACACGCCGAAGCTGCCGTCGTGATGCTCGCCCACGCGCTTCCGGTCGCCATCGGTGCCACGCTGCATCTCGTTGTTTATCAATAAAGTGTGTAAGCTTACCGGTAAATTGAACTAGCGGTAAATAAAAGAGCCCCTAAAAGGCCACAAAAGAGGCCTAAAACGCTATCTAAAATGTGTCATTTTAGTTAGCATTTATGGCCCTTTGGCGAAGCATAAAAAGAGGTTATAAATAAGGACAGAAAGAGGACTAAATAAAAGTCAGCACAAAAAGAGGTCCTAAAACGAACCGCCTAAAATTCAATCTAAAAGTCTGTACATGTACGAAAGGTAAAACGCAGCTCGCAAAGCATATTCTAAAACGCTGTACAAGAAGCGGGACTTAGTAAATTGTTCGCCACACAAGCAGGGGTTGTCTCACGTTAATTCTACTACCAGGTAACTATTATAGGTAGAATGAAATTTTCCGTCTCGACACTCATTTTATTCCTTTAGGGGTAAAGTAAAGTCGTAAATTGCATATTAAATGTGCAGCAGCGAGTACTACTGGTGACAGCATTTAACAATCATCTACTAAGTATTGAAATGGGAGCATAATTAAAACTGTCGGCGCTTGCCTTAAAGATTTTCCTTGATACTACGGAGTATTAGGTACATGTAGTGATAATCGAGGTCATATTACGGTATGGCCAATTATAATACCGTGCGATTATTTAGCTATTATTAATAATTATTAATAACAATTGCTGCTATTTAATAGGTAAATGGATTACCTTTTTTCCTCCAATCTCCCACCCTTTTCCTCCAATCATCTTTTGCACAGCGGTATGCTCTTCTGCCCGCCGGTCATTCTGTAACGTTTGGTCATTCGAAGAGCTCCTGGCCACCACCTTCCCGCTCCGCTATGGCCCCCATCACGACCACACTGAGCGAATCTTCCTCCAAGAACAGCAGTGATTCATTCCTCGTTGCTTTGGTCATTCGAAGAGCTCCTGGCCACCACCTTCCCGCTCCGCTATGGCCCCCATCACGACCACTCTAAGCGAATCTTCCTCCAAGAACAGCAGCGATTCATTCCTCGTTGCCTCCTCCTCCAAGCCTCAAGCCATGCAGAACTCTACGGACGTCCCTATGTCCAAGGAAGAGAAACTTGCTCAACTGTCCATGACGCTTCCCACCTCCTCCAAGCCTCAAGCCATGCAGAACTCTACGGACGTCCCTATGTCCAAGGAAGAGAAACTCGCTCAACTGTCCATGACGCTTCCGTCTCGTTCCCCTGACGACCACATACAAGACAAGGCGAAACTGGATAAGATGGCAGCTGCAGTCACTACTCTACTCGAATGTATTGGAGAAGATCCGAACCGTGAAGGTCTCGTCAAGACGCCCATGCGTATGGCTAAAGCTTTACTGTACAACACGAAAGGCTACAGCCAGAGCTTAGCTGACGTACTTAACGAAGCTGTGTTCGAAGAAGACCACGATGAGATGGTCATTGTGCGGGACATTGACTTGTACTCCATGTGCGAGCACCACATGGTACCGTTTTGTGGCAAAGTGCACATTGGGTACATCCCGAATGGCAAAGTGTTAGGACTGAGTAAACTGGCACGAGTGAGTGAGGTTTTCTCTCGTCGTTTGCAGGTGCAGGAGCGACTGACGAAACAAATCGCCACGGCCATCATGGGCGTCATCGAGCCTAAAGGTGTGGCGGTGGTGATCGAGGCCACCCACATGTGTATGGTCATGCGTGGCGTGGAGAAGAGTGGAGCTAGTACCGTCACGAGCTCTGTACTAGGAGTTTTCAAGAGTGACCCACGGACCCGAAGCGAGTTCATGTCGCTCATTCACAGGAAATAAACGGAGCCAAGCTGAGCATTTGCACTCGATGTCGCAACGGCGTGTGCTTGGCAGAGTCAACCAAGAGGGAACCGTCGAGTCTTTTTTTGCTTTTTGATGCCGAGACGATAGAAAAATACGTTCTTCCGACAAGTGTGAATGTTAATACTGCTTTTTGTGTTTTTTATTGGTTTTTTTTAAAGTATGGGTGTTTTATGAGTGAGTGTGGTGATTTCAAGAGTAATCCGAGTCCACAGCACGAATAAAGGCGAGATAATTGACGTCGTTTGTCGTTGTGCGGCCTTCGTGATGTGCGAACTGGTGCGTTAATGTCTGCACTTCAGCAGGTTTTAAGGACAAGTTCATCATGTCGAGAACGGCCGCGAACTGGAACTTGGTCACATGATTCACATTGTTGTGGTCGTAATCTTGAAAGTACGGTTTCATATGGAAACGACGGTGGTTCACTTCATTCCGAAGCTTCTCCAAGATCCGCTTCGTAGATTCATCCAAGCTGTCGATCTGTTCACTTTTCATCGTAATCGTTGTTGAAACTGGTACGCCATGGGAGAAGTCCAAACTTTCCAGAAACGGTCTCCATGCGATTTTGTCGGGATTTCGAGTGGACCGGAAGTGGAGACTCAAAGTGTGGATATCTGACGCATTTAAGACGCATCCACTGCGGTTCAGTGCTGTATGGAACTTGGCCACAGTGATCTCCCCAGACCGCAGTTTGTCTCCTTCTACAATGAATTCTTTCAAGCGAATCCGCTTAGTGCAAAGTTGACGACGCAATTCCGCGAGTAATTTCACAAGATCCGTTGAACCAGCAAGAGATCCCCGTGCCATCCGCTTGTTAGCATCATTGTTCCTGATTCCACTCTGGTACAATTCCTGTCGATACGCAACGCTACCAGGTAGTACCAGACTATGAAGATCTTCACTACTGGCGTTAGTGTAGCCTCCGAGAAGCTGAAGGGCTTGTAAGAACGCTCGATAGTTGACATCACAGATGGAACTCAGTGTGGAACTTGTGCCAATAGCTGCTTGCTCACGGAACTTGATGAGTAACAGTCGAGCTTCAGCTTGAGCTGGAAGAAGCGCGAACATTGACAACACACGCTCAAATTTCGTCGATGAGATGAAACCTTGCTTGGACCGGTCAAAGTCTTCAAACGCCGGTTTGATTTCAAGACGTTGACGGTCAATAGCTCGCTTCATACTCAGCATGATCCTCTTGACATGATCTTCTTCATCTGTAGAAAGGTCTTTGTCGATGACAACACCACCAAATTGTCCTTCACGGGTCTGCAAACTGTTTAAATCATGGTGAGGCTTGAGTTCCAGTCCTTTCACTGTGAAAACACTCTCGACGTCATCAACAAACGACTTCCAGGCGATCCAGTGCGTCCCCATACTGTCTGCTTCCTTGCATGTGTACTCATCTCCAAGCAGAATCATCTCGCTTCGAGAGAGTAAGAAGCCTGCAGCATTTAATCCAGCGTAGAACTGAGCTGCAGTGATCTTGCCGTGCCGCAGCTTGTCGAAATCCCGATAGTATTCTTCCAAGCGAATGCGATCTCGCTTAATTGTCTGCTTAATGTATCGGATCAACATCGCCACCGAACGAACATGAGTCTCAGCTGAAGTCTCTTCGAAAGTATCAGCTCGTAACTTGGCCGGCGTCATGATCTCGGACACAATTCCTCCACGTGAAGTCGGACGTCCATTTTCATGTTGATTACTTCCCCAGTGTTCTAAATCGTAGCAGAAAGTGACGTAGTTAACAAACCGTTCACCGTGTGTACTCGAGTACCTTTGAAGCAGCGCTCGTCGCTCGTTCTCTCCTTTCAGCGTCAGTTTAAACATGGTCATCACCCGGAAGAATTGATCAACTGTAATGTGTTCACGTCGTCCTTTGTCAAAGTCTTGAAATGTTGGTTTAAGGAGAACTCGACGAGTCGAACAAAACGTGTGAAGACGGTTCATCATTGCCTGATGAACAGCCACGTCGGACTCGGATAACGACCCACGCATAACACGTGAACATTTGTCTGCTGTTGAGTGGGTTGTAGCCTTCGAGAACGTAGCCAGAATGTCCTCAAAGTTGTTATCAAGCTCTTCATACTTCGTTTTACCTTCAATGGAGTTGCAGAAGCGAACATAGTCGACTTTCCTCGTGTCCAAAGTCTTGATTGATCCGTATTTTTGAACTAATAGAGCCAAATCGCCTTCACTCACGATAGGGAAGCACAGCTTGACACAGCGTCGGAATTGAGCTTCAGTACACTTACCAGTACGTAGCTGATCAAAATCCGTGAAGAAGTTCTTCGTTCGGATACGGTCACGTAGCACCAACTCGGACAATTCCGCTTCGAGGTCTTGCACTGCTGTTCCATGGTTAAGCCCTTCTGGAGCTGATAAGTGACGTCTCTCTGGTGAGCGAGGCATTGCCGATGTCGTCCCAGCACCAGCTGCACCTGGGCAAATGTCGAAGTGCAGTGCACGATAATGCACGTCCAATTTGTCACTGTACGCCTTCACAAGGACGTCCATCTCCTCTAAAGATAACACGACGATGTCGGAGATATCTCGGATAAACTGTGGCTTGGTCACCTTGCCAGCATGGCTTCTATCAAAGTCATGAAACACGTCCTTGAGGACGATTCCCTTGTTCATCACCGCAGCAAGAAGCCTCTGCTTCACTCTTTCCAGTACACTCTCTTCAGCTGATGTCAACGACTCGATGAAACACGTCCTTGAGGACGATTCCCTTGTTCATCACCGCAGCAAGAAGCCTCTGCTTCACTGTCTCCAGTACAATCTCTTCAGCTGATGTCAACGACTCAGAGAAGGGTTTAATTCCAACGAAATCGTTACAGCTGCTGGTCTGAAGCGCTGGCTTGGCTTCAAGTCCTTTCACTGTAAAAACCTTGTCCATCAAGTCGCAAAAGCGGCGATAATCTACGAACGACGGGTCTTCAGCAAGCCGGTACTTAGTCAGAAGGAGGTTGACCTCGTTAGTGGACAGGTGGAGGCCGCTTACATCAAGAGCACGCTTGAACTGCTCCGCCTTAATCTTCTTCACTCGATGGATATCAAATGTCTTCATAAACTCCTCAAGGCGAATACGACGCTGCTTGCATAGCGTACGGATCTTGGCCTTCAGCGACCGAAACTCAGGAGAACTGTGCATTTCTACCGTCTTCAACTACCTCGTACGTTGAAGTAAGCTTACGCTTCTGTCTGTGTGAAGAAAACTCTCGCCATACCGTCGAGTTCAGCAAAAATAGCAGCAAAACACACGCGAAACTACAAACCTGGCAAACACAATCGGTTCAAAAGCCTTATTTAGTTAGTCAAAATTGGTCACGCTTAGCTGGTTTCGCGATCCACTGCTGGGATGTGCTCTGAAAACCGAGCTGCTCTTGAGATCTTGATATCCGCGAATGGTGCAGATTGGTTAACATCCACATAATCGAGTGTTTTCAGCTGGAGAAGCTCGAAAAACAGCGCGGCCGCTGTCCGTCGGTTGTGGGTCTTTTTCGTTAGTTGCTTGTACGTAACTTCCTCCTACAAATTGAGCAAATAGAAGAGAAAGAGGTCAACTACTGTACTATCAGCTATCGACAACGTCCTTCAGATACGCACCTTATTGTTGAGGGATTTGCGCAACACCTTCATCACTTTCACAGTATGTGGGTGCCATTTGTGCTGAGCAATGGAAGCTTCTGCGTGGTCCACTTCCACTGCATCTGCATCACCGCGGATATCATTCACAGCTCCCAGCTCAAGATCGACGTTCAAGTCCTCCAGATCTCGTTCCTCAGGCTCTAACGGATCTCCAACACCATACTCAAAGCCTTCATCCTCACGCTCACTGTAAAACAGACAGCACATAATCAGTTTAAACTCGTGTACAATTTGTGTACAACAAATACGTACGCTTCGGTTGGTCCCATGTTAGCAAACTCAAAGTGGTTCTCTTCCTCGATATCATGCAGCATTGAGCCATCACAAGAGCCCATCGTCACGTCCAGACCAGCCGAGTTGGTGCTAATCCGAGAATTTGCGCTCATTCGTCGAGTCAGCTCGATCTCTTCCGGTTGAGTTTCAGGTCTGTCTTTTAAACTAAACGGGAACTTGCGCTTCTTCATCGTAAGCTTAAACATGCCAAGCAGCTCATCCGCCATATTAATCATACAGGGTCTGGTAAACATCTCCGCTCCAGTCTGTAGATCAAACTCATTCCTGCTTTCAGGTTTCTTATAGTACGTGATGTCTCCCGTCCGGGTAATATCGGATGTGTCCTGCATTCCGTGTTTCAAAAACTCCGAACTGAGCTCCGTGACGGTATCTCGAGCAATTTTCCTCTTCTTCTTGGGTCTGTTCGTCTCCACTTCCACATTAGCCAGTGCAGCATCCAGTGACGCACGTGTAGAGCCATTAATACTGACATTAAAATCCGTACTTATGTCGAGCGTCGCACCACTGATGTTAACAGGATCCTCAATGGGGTTTTCAACCTCCATAGCGTCCACTACCGGCATCTCAAACGAATTGTCATTGAATCCAAACTCCGTCTGCTCACCCTCCGCCATTAGCGAACTTCTGTCTGTGGATTTATCTCTAGTGTTTAAAATTGCAGAATCGTCCAGAGGTAAAATGGGTACATCCGCTTCTCGAGCCACTTCAATGTCACTGACAGTACTAAGATCCAGTCCAGAGCTACCAAAATTATCATCCAAGTCAAACGCCTGCCAGTTTCCTCCCTCTCCGAACGAATCCTCCATCTCAATTGCATCTACAATAAATAGTTACCAAAATTATCATCCAAGTCAAACGCCTGCCAGTTTCCTCCCTCTCCGAACGAATCCTCCATTTCAATTGCATCTACAATACAAAAACCAATAAATAGTGAAAAATTAGTCAACATCAAAAATATATTCCTTCACAAATAAGAATGCAAGTAATATATCCTTACCTCTTGAAGCAAACGCATTCTCCTCTCGAATCCTGTCCAGCGGATCTGCTAGCGTGATATCCTGACGCCTCGCTATCGTCTGACTCGACGCTGCAATCCATTCCTCCAATGACGGCACCGCTAGCGCACTACAAGTACCAAAATTGTGAACCAAATAAGAAGCAGAATAAGTAAATATCGCCCACCTATAGAAATAGACCAATAATAAATTACGTACTCGATAGTATACGTCACTTCGGCCTCGAACTCGCCAAAATTGCTCACGTTGATGGCGTGGGTCGCCGCTTGCTGATTAGTAGCCGGCAGGTCCACGACGCCCGGACGGAAGGCCAATTTGATCTTCACAAGCGCCTCACTGCAGTCCGAATAGAGGTATTTTACTTTACGCGAGTAAATACGTACGACGCCCAGCAGCAAATGGCCAGACACGCGGAGGGCGAGCGGAACCTGAGGGTTCACAATGTCCTGCACGGAGCTGTGGATGTCGGCTGTGAAAATCTGCTGCTTGTTAAGCTTCTTGTCCCAGTGGGCGGCCAGCCAGATCTTGCCCAGAGGACCCTTCTTGGCCAGGATGATCTGCGAGTAAAACATGACCGCGCAATGAAGAGGGAAAGTTGCCGACTGAGGTTGCAGCGAGGAATGGCGCGAAACACGCTTGGGTGCTAAGTACGAAAATTAAGAAGAAAAAATGTTTACACGTAGTATTAATATGAGGTACTGAGAGATGACACAGAAAATGTATGAGATATCAAATGATAACCGGTTAGAGTGACGGGATACCGTAAACTGAGAAAACGAGTTGAGTGATTGACTACAGTCCAATAACGATGTATGTAGCCATTTTATCGTGCATGAGCAAGTAGTAATTCGTAGGCGAGTAGGATCTCCTTAAACAGGCTTTCAGCCTGTGGATGTGAGTTGCAGTCCGGGTGCCACTCGAGCGCTTTCGCTCGGAACGCGTCCTTCACTTCTTGCTGCGTAAACTTTAGCTGAGTTCCAATACCCAGCGTCTCCATCGCCCGTTGAAGTTCTGCTTTACTGCTGAGATCATTCACTTTTCCTTGTCCGCGTCGAAACTTCTTGGGATCAAAGTTAAACCAGTTGAAGGGGCAGGTGGAGCAAGCCACGTCCCAGCCGCACAAGAGGCAGCAGAACTCGAGCTGATGCCGCTGCAATGCCGAGTGCGTCGAGACGTCCCCACCCCCACGTTTGTGTTCATGTTGCATGAAACAAGAGCGCGAGAAATTAGCACGCAAAGTGCCACAACGAGTCCATCGGAGGAAACAGCGACGAAGCAAGGGCGTGTATACTTTGGTATACATGAAGTTGATGTATTACTTTACACAACAGTTGTGTAGTATTACTTTACACAACAGTTGTGTAGTAGTGCGATTTCCTCACTAATACTACTAGGGTAGTACCAATAAGAACACTGATATTGATATAGATATAGTATAAAACTATTTTAATATGGGTTCAAAGCCAAGAGTATTAATATTATTGATACAATTTATAAAACGGTTATCATGGTACAGTATCACTACAAATATTACTGATATCGCCCACATTCGACACCTGGTTCATACAAAGTTGAACAGCTACATTCCAAGACAATACCACGAAGCTCTGAAAGCCGACAAATGCATGCACTACTAATTATACAGTCATCCTGAGCAGGCAGTCCACATGTAGTACTTGTCAAGTACCCACGAAAGTAGAGGGTGATAAATGAAGATGGCAGACGGATATAGCATTATCATTAGTAGTATACTATCCTACTCTCTAACATCTGAGTCCCTCTGCCATTATTGTATTGGCACCTTGAAACGCCATTCTCTAATTTGGTTGACAATGGCGTCTCCAATTGCTCCGTTCCTGGACCTGTCGATGGAGTCTCCAGCCCCCACTATCTCAGGTGTCCGTCGTGCATTAGATTTGCTTGGAGACGGTAAAGAACCTGTGACGCTGGATCCACCCACAGAGCAACAATTACTTCCATTCGAGAGCATGTTCCAGTTCCAGCGTATTAAAACTCCCATTCGCTTTGGTCACTTGTTATTGCTGTTGTATACGCCATTTGGACTCGTTTTGCTGTTCTTTCGTGGCTTTTGCTGCTTTTTAGCAGCTTTCGTTCTCCCTCGAGTTTTCACGGAAGAGCAAATAGATCGACTGCATTTAGGCCGAATATTTGTATGGATTACTGGTACCCGAGTGACTTTAGTAGACGAGCACAATTTTAAAAAAGGAGAAAACCGAGCGCAAATTATCGTCTCTAACCATATTAGCGAGTTCGATGCTGTTGCCATGTGGAGAAAACCGAGCGCAAATTATCGTCTCTAACCATATTAGCGAGTTCGATGCTGTTGCCATGTTGGCCGTCACACCAGCGTACATTTTGGGCTACGATTTCTACAAAAAGATGCTGTTTTTCAAGCTTTTGGGTGATAAAGCGGGACTCGTGTATGTGCCGTACGTGTCAAGACAACAAGGAAATGGAGATGGACGAGATGCTGTACGGCAGATTATTGTGGAACGCTTAGCAAGGGGAAACAAACCATTAGCTGCTTTCCCAGAGGTAAGGAAGTTCTATTGTTCGTCACTGTGGTTTTTAGTTGAAAGTGATATTGATAAATGATGCTTTTTAGGGAGGACTTACGAATGGAAGGAAAGGATTACTACAGTACCACAAGTTCCTCTTCTCGTTAGAGAAAAATATACAGCCACTTGCTATTCGGGCATCGGACGGACCATTTGTAAGAAATTGTAGCCGTTCTAGTACTGTATCAGCTGGCTGATGACGTTTTCTTTTGCTGTTTTCTTCTGTAGCCGGTGAATATTAATGACGAGACCAGCACGTTCCTTGCTAATGTGTTGTGGTACTTGTTCGTGCCGTGGCATTCCTACACAATGCAGTTTTTGCCGTGTACGAAAGCTTCACCTGGTGAAGATCCGCTGGTTGTTGCTCAGCGTGTGATGAAGTCAACGGCTGAAGTTTTGCAGCAACAAGCGTCGCCATTCATGTACCGTGATAAAATCGCCTTTACAAGGTACAAGACCCATCAACTCAAGAAGAACAAAAAGTGATTTCTTCTTAACCGAGAAACAAAGGATTAAATGGGTTAGTGAGAAATGATCAGCTACCCCGGCCACGAATGGAGCATTTTTCAGGGTAAATTGGCGTCGTCACTGGTTTAATTTGTGGTGCTGGTCCAAAACGTGAGTCCACTGATGAGCCGAAAGGAACGATGACAAGAGAACTGTTCTTGGCTGGACTTTGTTTAGGTGATAGATCTTTGTTGGATTGCTTTGTAGGAGAGTTACTGCAAGAAGTCGATTTCTTTTGTAGATTCTCCTGCATAATTACTGTACATCTTCTGGTTGAAAGTGTTCGACCAAAACCGCTTTTCGGTCTCACTGGCAAACTTGTAGGTCGAGAAATAGTACTTTCCTTTGTGGAAATAGTACTTTTCGTCTCTATTTCTTTAGAAGAAAAACGTGGCGAATTAGCGAACGCGTGACCTGCTAGATAACTCGTTGATGGGGAATTGAGTCGCTTGTCCAACCAGGAATTAAACCCTTGAACAGGCACTACCGAAGCTGTAGTATCATCACATAAATCTTCTTCACTGCTTACCCCTATATCTGGGTTAGTAGTTGATATTAAACCCCCTCTCTGTCTAAATGTGGAGCATCTGCGTCGATGTGATCGTTTTTGTACTTCTTTCTCCATTTCGTCTTCACTGTCTTCATCATCACGTGATCTGATAGTTGGCCGGATAAAAACTTTATAGTTTAACATGAACTGGTAATACGCAGGTTCTCGAGATGGAAAAGCAGCAATGGACAGATCGTCCGTTAATGAAAAGTTCCACTTGGTATCTGACTGGATAAAAACTTTATAGTTTACCATGAACTGGTAATACGCAGGTTTTCGAGATGGAAAAGCAGCAATGGACAGATCGTCCGTTAATGAAAAGTTCCACTTGGTATCTGATCCAGTTACTTCTTTCTTTTCTAGAGAACCTTCAAAAGCTGCAATTTCTCTAGAAGCACCAAGTGTACAGCTGCTAATTCCAGGTTTCGTCTTGAAAATCAACATGATAAATCGATCTCCAGCATTAAGATGGGTCAGACCAAGTCGAATTGGGTTTGGTTTCGAAGCAGCAACAATCTCACGTAAACTTGAAACACGAGATGCAGGAGATCCAGATAACGCAGTTTTTGGAGCGTGGAGGTCCATGTACGAGACCAATTTTGGTTTAGAAACGTAGGATTTCGTACCAATTGTCGTATTAACAGACAGCGGAAGTCCGAGCTGCTCGTGAGCGTTGTCTCCCCATACAAACAATCGATCTCGAGCATCCACTGCCAGTGACATATTCTGCCTTGCAGCAATTGTTCGAATATTGACGCGATGTGCTGAGCCTTTAAGGATCCCAACTACATGGGGGATCCACACACTTTTATCCACTACATTTATGGCTTCATCTTCCAGATCGAGTCCAAGCTGTCCCTCAGCTCCTTGTCCCCATGTATAAACAACACCAGTCCTTGATATTGCTACCGAATGTGATGTACCACAACGCATTGAAGTCACAGAAAGGTTCTTGAAAAAGCCAAGTTGACGGGGTACCCACTCGCTTACTGCTGTACCATGTCCTAGCTGTCCGTCCACGCCATTTCCCCACGAGAAAACGTCTCCTGATGCTGAAAGAGCTAAATTATGTGTATTGCCAGCACATATCATAGTAATTGTCGGAGGTGATATACATTCATTGTTCCCAGCAATTCCACTGCCGAGAACGGTGGACGCTGCGAGCCAGGTGGTGAGCAAAGCTCCTTCGTGTCGATCCTTCTCGTCTCCGAGTCCCAGTCTCCCATGCATACCATCTCCAAATGAGATTACCCCCGTCCTGGTATGTTTTGTACTGCGTCCAGTCGTTCGACCAGCTAGAGCTAAAGTATGGCGATCACCGCAACTAACGTCTGTAAAATACACCTCATCTTCCTCCTCAGTAGCTACCACTGGATGTATGGGTTTTCTGTTGTTTGTAGGAGTAGAAACTACTAAAGTTGACCATTTCACGTGTATCATGGTCGGAATGCTGGTATTTTCTTCGTTGCCAGTCCCTAAACGTCCGTAAGACCCACACCCAAACGTGTAAAGTTCACCTCTATCCAGTACAAACCCTCCATGAGAACTACCACAAGATAAACGTAAAATTCGCCGTCGAGGCTGTAAACAAACTGGAATAGAAAGAGGAAATGGTTCGGTTGTAAACGGTCGATTGTGCCCCTGGCCAAGTTGTCCGTAAGTGTTGTCACCAAATGAATACGCTCCTCCATCGTCACAGAGGAGACAACACCACCCGGATCCACAGTCTACTTGAACAATGGGGGAGTCGAAATCAGTCGCAATTTCATGCACAGCTACTGGAACTGGAGCAATTTTTGGGTTAGAAGACGTCGTCTCGGTGGTTTTTATAGGAGCCCAGTCACCTAATAAGCAAATTGTGTATTCGTGAGTATCTGAGGAGACGAATTCTACATCACTGCTTCGTTTGCCAGCTGCAGACACGTCTGAGACGAGTTGGATTGACATTGTGCGAATAGCAATCAACTTCTTCTGTTGTTTCTGGTGGGTTTGAAAGCAAAAGTTATTCATAAAACAAGTGGGATTGTGTGGACTTGTATAGGATAAAATCAACGTGTTTCGATCTGCTAGTTCATGATGTCGAAGCTACTTGAGTAGAAATAGTCAGAGTGCACTTACTGATCTACTGTGGTCTAGGGATATTAGTATCAATAACATTAACTCCACATGTCTTCTTGAATCGTATCTTGCGCGTGTACAGTTTTCCAGATCGCCATAGCCGCCATCGATCGCGTTTGACACTTTGATCTGCGCGCAATCACGGAAGTCGTTAATCATCGTGGTCTGAGACTCGATAGCCAGACAAAGACAGCATTGCTACGCTTCGGCATTCGACTGGAATTGTTGTTCTCCAGATCGCCATAGCCGCCATCGATTGCGTTTGACACTTTGATCTGCGCGCAATCACGGAAGTCGTTAATCATCGTGGTATGAGACTCGATAGCCAGACAAAGACAGCATTGCTACGCTTCGGCATTCGACTGGAATTGTTGTTTGGTCCCATGACACTGAAGCAACAGGCAGCTCGAGGCAGTTGGTCTTGTGAAGTCCCTTAAATTGGTTGAAAGCTCGCTAATTCGTTGCCCAAAGCGTGTTTTTCATTCCGACGGCGTGCACGTTTCTCTCTTCGTCTTTCAAATTTCGCTCTCGACACGTGCGGCAGAAAAGTCCATACTGCTTATCGGCTTCCTACAAATAGCTCCGTCTTGGTCTGTGGTGACTGTACCAGCAATCATTTCACCCCCACCTGACGCGAAGAAAGCCGTGTCGGACATTGGCGTGGGCGGTTCCAGTCCAGTCAATGTGTTTTTGCTGCAAAATGGACTTTGATTATGGTACGTTGGTAAACACCCCGGCGATCTACGTGGTTGCTTTATTTGTCTTGCAGTAGCAGCTTCTCCAGCCTGCTGCAGATCTCAGTAGAATCTTCAACGCCGGCGTCGAGCACTACGTTTATAAACTGTTTGGCTTCAGGCTCGAGCGCGAGTGTCGTGCTGAAATGCATCGGTACACTACGCATGATCGTTCGTAGTAAAGTGCGATTCTCTGATATAGGAGTGGAGATACACCAGCCGCTTTCAATAGAGTGCATGCCACGGAATACTCCTTCTCCTTCAGTAAACGTTCGCCACAGAACCATTGACCTGTTCTTTTCAATATACTGACGAGTGGCCGAACGCTGCATCACTGACACTTTCCTGCCTGACTTGAGTCGAGTTGTGATCCGGAACTTATACGCTGAAGTATTCTCTGTGTCCGTCACGCCATCGAACGCCTGTCGATCTTCTTGGCGATGGTGCGCCTGGGACACACGCGAAGCGAATGCGCAGACCTGCTGGAAGTTGAAGGGCATCACGTGCTTGTCAATAAAGACATAACCATCTTCGTGCTGTTTCCATTGCTTTCTTGGGCCGCCCCCCTCTGCATCAGTAGACTCCATCCCGTGTGTCTGAAACACTGCATCAGTCTGCGCATAATTTGTAGCGATGTCGCGGAAAAAGGCCTCGTAGAACTCTGCGTCGGATGGTTCGAGTCGAATCCGTTTCTGCTTGTAAAACGACTCGGTTTCTTCACCTTTTGAACACAATTGTTGATCAGCGAGTCGATTATCTACGAGCCCTTGTACCTGCTGAATGAAACCAGCGCGAGACCCAATCGCCCGAAGCAATTGGCACTGTTTCTCCTCGGAATTCACTCGAGCCTCCAGTTGCCGCATAGCGACCTTTTCCCATACAGACGAAGCCAAAGACCTCTCGCCTTGTTTGGCGCTCTGCAGCTCCGTCAGATGCGTCGAGAGCTCGCCCACCTGTAGCAGCAAAGCCTCTTTCTCCACCCGCCGCCGCTCTCGGTACGTGCTTCGTCTCTTGCGGTCTTTTTCTTTCTCCAGCTCCCGTTTTGCATCAGCATCGAGTTTCGGAGTTTTCTTCCTGCTCCTCTTCCTCTTTCTCCAGCTCCCGTTTTGCATCAGCATCGAGTTTCGGAGTTTTCTTCCTGCTCCTCTTCCGGTCCTCAGGTTTCGGGGCTTCTTTCTCGGACGAGACTGTTTTTACGGGTGAGGCTGTGCTGCCGCTCTCACTATCCGTCAGTTCGGGTTGCGTCGGGAGCGGGGACAGGCCAAACGAGACCAGGAAGTCATCCACTTCCTCCAGGAACGCAGCGTCGGGGCGAAGCATGGCAAAATCACTCGAGTTCTAGGTTTAAAATGTCTGCACTTACCGGCTTGCATAAGTCATTACAGTGGAGCACCTCGTTTTCGGTGGTATGGATAATATCAAGTCCTGGGATACAATATTTATGAGAGAAAAGGGAATACCGTAGCCTTTCTGTAATTGCATATAAACGACAGTTAATCATAAAGTTGTGCAAGTTATAAGTTCACATCATCCCGGGGCGATTTGTCGGTACCGGACTGTAATAAAAGACTGACTGGACATGTGCGTCACTGCTCTTTTCCTTTAATCGTTGCACCTTTCCGCAATACCGGTAGATACAAGGCCTGTACAATGCACTGAATCTTACTTACCCACAATAACGGACTTCACCTTGGCGTAGCCGAGCTTCTGGAGCACCTCGCGCATATCGTCCAGAACCGCAACATTCTCAATTGTAGCCGGTACGCGGAACGGGGTCGAATCAGCGACGGCCTGAATCGTGGCACGCATGACCTTACCCGAGCGCGTCTTAGGGAGCGCGTCCACCAGACCTACATCCTTTAAGCACACGAAACTGCCCATTTGCTCCCGTACGTCACGCACCACCTGGTCGATGATCTACAAGCGAATACGGCAGGATGGTATCAGTTTGTATAAACACGTCAGATTGCTACCCGAAAAACGTACTTCTTCCTGAGAGCGATCAATCTTTTTGTCGATCACGAGCAAGGCAACCGGAATATTTCCTTTGAGCGTATCGGTGACGCCAAACTGAGTGCAGCAATCAAAAGAGTTGTGCGAGGTTAGATCATCGCGGATTCAAAAGTCACGTGTAATCAAACCGTACCACAGCGCATTCCACGACTTCTGGAATCTCAATGATGATTTCCTCAATCGATCCGGTTGTAATGCGGTGGCCGGCAACGTTGATAACATCATCCGTTCGTGACATAACCTATCGATTTGGTAACATCAGCACAAACGATTAAATTGGAAAAGGGATCAGATAAGCTTGTAAAGCTTTGGAACGACCACTCACGTAGACGTAGCCTTCTTCGTCAATGTGGCCAGTGTCTCCAGTGTGATAGTAGCCGGGGAACCGTTTAAAGTACTTGGCGTGGAAGTCGTCAGGGCTATTGTGCAGCGTGGTCAATGCACCTGAAAATAATACAAGCATTTTTATAGGTGAGCAAGACAGACGACCAAACACAACGACCACAGTATCATAAACCTGGAGGAAGTGGAAGTTTCACCACGAGTTCTGCGTCTTGCTCTTCATTTTCATGGTTGTGACCATGGTGTTCGTCGTTAGCAGCCTTGTCAGCCGTCAACAACTGGACATCCCATCCAGGAACCGGGCGAGCAACTGAGCCCACTTTGATTCGGGGATAGCCATCCTCCGTAACATCGTCATTTTGCATTCCAATGCATGGTGCAGTGATAGGCCAACCAGTCTCCGTTTGCCACCTGAGCAAAGCATGCACTGAGTTAGAAGCGGCATGCAATGTCGGCATTATAAGCAAAAACCAACCAGTGGTCGATAAGAGGTACACCAAGTTCCTTCGAAAAGAAGTTGAATGTCTTGGGATCCCCACGCTCTCCAGCCACAAACATGGTCCTAGGTAGTAGCAGCCACATTAAAGAGGGGATAAAGTTAGAGTGTAAGTCTAGCTAATATGTAGCGACATATTGCAGCACTTACTCGAACGTTTTTCTGATGTCCGCCTTCTTTTCCTTCAGCAACAAAGCCTGCGGATCTTCTTTACGAATCGCTCGAAGCGCGGTAGGAGCTGTAAACATTGACTTGATGCCGTACTCCGTGATCAAGCGCCAGTACGCACCAGCGTCTGGTGTTCCAACAGGCTTGCCAGCGTACAGAACCGACTGTAAGAGAGACAAATCAGCATAGAATACAATACGTATTCCGTTTTTCCAAGCAGCGTACCGTGCAGCCATGTACAAGAGGTCCGTACACGACAAGAGAGTGACCCACAGTCCAACCCATATCAGAGGCTGCAAAGAAAGTGTCGTCCGGTGTGATGTCGAACACATTGCGCATGGCCCACTTGAGCGCCACAGCGTGGCCGCCATTGTCTCGCACCACACCCTTCGGACGTCCGGTCGTCCCCGACGTGTACAAAATGTAGAGCGGATCCGTGGCGAGTACCGGAACTGCATCAACGGGGCTTCCCATGGCCATGACATCTCTCCAATCAACGTCACGCCCCCTTGTCATCGGGAAGGGGCAAATATCACGCTGCATCATGACAACCTTACTCGGCTTCCACGCTGAGCGCTCAAGCGCACCATTCAGCAACGGACCGTAGTTAATGATACCTTTGGGCTCGACGCCGCAGCTCGCCGAGATGATGATCTTCGGTGTCGCATCTTCAATCCGAGCCGCCAGCTCCAGCGTCGCAAAGCCGCCAAACACGACTGAGTGCACCGCTCCAAGCCGCGCACAAGCCAGCATGGCCACCGTTGTCTCCAGAACCGCCGGCATGTAGATCACCACACGATCTCCCTTCTTCACACCGAGCTTCTGCAGTCCTCCAGCAAACGTCGCCACTGCAACAACCAACACAGTTAGACACCACGTCGCTTGTATCTTGAAAGACAGAGGAGAGTTGACCTTCTTTCAGCAATTGACTGTACGTCATCGTCGTCTTGTTCTTGAAAGACAGAGGAGAGTTGACCTTCTTTCAGCAATTGACTGTACGTCATCGTCGTCTTGGTGCTTGTGAGAGGGCTGTCGTAATGGAAGGCCACGACGTCGCCCCGCCCGCTGTTCACGTGTACGTCCAGCGCATTGTAGCACGTATTCATCTCTCCGCCTGTGAACCATCTCGACGACGGGCCAATCGATCTGAAGCACAGCAGCGCTTCATCAGTCAACCAGAGCAGCCCCCCCGACCTATATTTCTATCGATATGCTACGTACGAGTCCAGCACCTTGGACCAGGGCTTGAACCACTCGATGTCCTGCGCGGCCTCGGCCCAAAACTCCTCGGGTCGCTCGAGACTGCGACGGTACTGATCTGTGTAATTTGTCACTCCTCGGTGGCCGCACAGACGCACGCGACGGCACTGCTGGCCACGTGCCAATGTGCGCAACATGACAGGAGTGATGGTCAATCTACTTGCTGGCTACGGCGTAGAATGCGGAATGAGGTGACCAACTTCAAGGTGAGAGACTACTGTCACCGGACGATGGACCATACAATATACAGCCGTTCGGTACTGTACGTGCGTCGATGTTTGGGCTTGTTGACACGACTTGCCGTTGGCGTAGCGTGGAACTTGAAGTGTGAGTCCAAGTA
>JAIKVB010000363.1:0-28796 GCA_024679045.1 Phytophthora brassicae | reverse complement strand
AATTGTCTAATTATGGAAAATGGGGTACCCGCGGGTGGCCGAAAAATGCCGTTTGCGACTCCTGGCCGGTAGGGAAGCACGAGAGCGAACATTACTAAACCCGATATTACTAATATTGACTTCTGAAAACCACTATTATTTGTAACAATCCGGCCACCATACAGTACATTGTGTACGACCATGGTCGTACACGACGTACTGAATATACAATTGAGCGATTTTAATCTTTTAAACGGATAGGTTTAAACAGACAGGATACTTCAAGCATTTTGGGTGCGGGTACCCGAATTGTCTAATTATAGAAAATGGGGTACCCGCGGGTGGCCGAAAAATGCCGTTTGCGACTCCTGGCCGGTAGGGAAGCACGAGAGCGAACATTACTAAACCCGATATTACTAATATTGACTTCTGAAAACCACTATTATTTGTAACAATCCGGCCACCATACAGTACATTGTGTACGACCATGGTCGTACACAATCAGTCGTACAAATGTACCTATCCTCCTGTCTTTTGGTGGCGATGACTAAGTACCGGTAGGTACATTGTACGACTGATTGTGTACGACCATGGTCGTACACGACGTACTGAATATACAATTGAGCGATTTTAATCTTTTAAACGGATAGGTTTAAACAGACAGGATACTTCAAGCATTTTGGTCCGCCTGCTATTAATAACAAACTTGTCTCGTCGCTTCATCTTGGAAGTGTTAAGCTAAGAAGTCAACACCGGCGTGACGTTTACCCCTTCTGTTCTGCATATTTGAGAATGTCTACTCCTCCTCGACAAAGGCGTCGGCAGCCAGCTCGCCGCTGTCAGAAATGACAACCTTCTTGCTGGGGGTACCGCTAGGGGAACCCACGGCCTCAATGGCGTCCAGGACGTCCATACCCTTCACCACACGTCCGAACACAACGTGACGGCCGTCCAGCCACGAAGTTTTAACCGTACAGATAAAGAACTGGCTGCCGTTCGTGTTGGCGCCCGAGTTAGCCATGCTGAGCGTACCCTTGCCGGCGTGTTTCCTGTACGTTCATTAAGAAATTTACGTTAGCACACGAAACAATATTCCACCCTGAACCGAGAATATTCGACTTCGTTAGTCGTACAATTTGAAGTTCTCGTCCGGGAACTTGGTACCGTAGATGCTCTCGCCGCCCATGCCGTTAAAGCTGGTGAAGTCACCACCCTGTAGCATAAAGTTTGGGATGATACGGTGGAAGATGCTCTCCTTGTAGTGAAGCGGCTTGCCGCTGTTGCCCACGCCCTTCTCGCCCGTGCACAGCGCACGGAAGTTCTCCGCCGTCTTGGGGACAGTCTTGCCGTACAGACCCATGACGATGCGGCCCGCAGGCTCGCCGCCGATAGTCACGTCAAAGTAGACCTGGCTAGTGATGGTGGGGCCACTACCGGACTGCACCGTCAGCACCAGCGCCGCCAGGCATACAGCCAAGAGAGAAAACGTCCACTTGGCCATCGTACGAAGCTCTTGGAAATGCAGGGGGAGCTAAAGTGTCAAAAAGATTGGACTCTTTTTACGTAAAAAAGGAGTAATTACGAAAGGAACACAAGTGGAACATGGCTACGCACGGTCAAGTTGAAGTTGAGGCACCATAAGCACTTAGGTACTCAGCATTGAAACACCGAAAAGCAGAGCTGTGCAGCTCCAACGTTGGACAACTTAACATGAAGCAAACCATGTATTTCAAGGGTTGGCAGGTTGGGCGGTTTCTTCCAGCGTCCGTTCGGAAGCGAAGTTTGCCTCTAGCTTAACACTGCAACATAACTTTACGACAGCAAACCTCCACCATTTGCCATGGACGACAAGATTCAGGACCCTGTGGTACGTGCACTGGCGGAGTACATCAAGACGACGCAATTCCAGCGTGAGTTCGAGCAGTTCTTTCTCGACCACGCGCTCAGTTTCACGGACGATTTGGAGCACCAGCTCGCGTACATGACGATCTATATCGAGTTCCAGCACATGTTCAACGAGCACATGAAGAGTGAGCAGCACAACAATAACTTGGCTACAAGATTTGGGTCAGTACTAACGTGCTTGGTTGCCACTGATAGTTTTTCTAGAGCAGCAACAAGTAACAGAGGAAGAGTTTGCAGAGCGGTGCCAAAAATCAATTCAGGACGACCCCAAAGCTGAGCAGTACCTTGAAATCGTGATCGCATCCATGGACTATGACTCCTTTTACGGCCTTATGAAGGCAATGCGGGCGCGGGCATCGGTCGAAAACCGCCGTGCCGACGCAAAAGACTGTGATAGTTCTGCCAAAAACTGTGGGAAACGCAAGAGTCCGGAGGGAAAGCTTAGTAAGGACGAAGAGACTCCAGAAGACGTAGAGGATGAAGGCGCAGCTAAAGGATCAAAGGTCGCCAACAACGAGGAGAAAATGGCCGTGGAAATGGACAGTAAGGAGAGCAAGTAGAAATCATAACCGTGTTGGTACTACCACACACACTACTGAGAACGAATAAAAAGATGAGACTGCATTCGTGCAGTTTAGATGGAGAACTTGATGATGATAGCGATGATCGCAAGCACCACTGCGAAACCCAGCGCCTTTGCCAAGCGCATGTGAAGGCGCGTGAATGGGTACATGGCCATAGCCAGCACGAACTTCTTAGCTGGTGTGTACGGCGCATACCGTTGCGGTAAATCCAACAACCCATTCTTATACATCACAGTCTTGTTGTGAGAGAAAGCTTCGAAGCCAAAGTGGCCGTGGTAGGCTCCCATACCGGAATTACCCACTCCACCAAACGGCACGTTCGCATTCGATAATTGCATCAACACATCGTTGATGACCATACTCCCAGCCGACGTCTCACTCACTACACGCTCCTTATTGTTTCCGTTGCTGCTGAAGTGGTAGAGTGCCAGCGGCTTGTCGCGAGAAGTGATGAAGGTAATGGGCTCGTCCAAGTCACCAGCAGAATAGTAATACACTGGTAGCAAAGGTCCAAAGATCTCTTCGCTCATTGAAGCACTGGCCACAAACGACGTAAAATCCGTGCGAAAGTTAAGAAGCGTCGGTGAGATAAAGCGCTGCTTGTCGTCCTTCTCACCGCCATAGGTCACATGTTTGCGATCCTTTTCGAGGATCCGCGTGAGTCGCTCGTACATACGCTGGTTTACTACACGACCGTAGCTGTCCGACTCTTTCACGTTAACACCGCCGTATTGAGCATCCAGCTCTCCTTCCAGCAGCTTAACGAACGTGTCACCCACACGAGCGTCCACAAGAAGATAATCCGGACGAACACAGGTCTGTCCAGCATTGGTGAAGGCTCCCCACGCAATACGCTTGGCTGCCAATTTGAGATCGGCCGTGCCGTCAATGACGCAGGGTGATTTGCCTCCCAGCTCCAGTACCGTCGGTGTCAAATGCTGCGCAGCTGCCTGCGCCACGATCTTTCCCAAGAAGTTACCCCCTGTGGCGAAGATGAGGTCGTACCTTTCCTGTAGCATCTTTTTCGTCTCCTCCACTCCTCCGTATACGCAGCGTACGTAGCGCTTGTCCATGTACTTGTCAAAGAGCTGGATCAGCACGTTGTTTAGGTACCGCGTCGTGTCATCTCCGGGAAGTCGCAGGATGACGCAATTGCCAGCACCCAGCGCCGCCACCAGCGGCATCAGTAGCAGATTCATGGGGTAATTCCACGTGCCGATGATGCACACGACGCCTAGCGGCTCGGGTCGGATGTATGACAGACCCGGCAGGTTGACGATGTTGGTGGGTTTGAGCTGCGGCTTGGACCAGTCGCCCACGTAGTCGATGAAGTCCTGGATCTCGGCCTTGAGCAGCGAGACCTCCGTGGCGAAAAGCTCCTGTGGGTGTTTGTGTAGATCCTTCCAGACAGCCTCGTTAATAATCGTCTCGTTTTCGTCCACAAGCTTTTGAAGCGCCTTTAGCAGCGTCCTACGCGTCTGCACCTGCTTGGTGGCGCCCGACGCGAAGCTGGCGCGCAGAGCCACTACATCTGCATGCGTGTCTTGCTTGGACACGTCAGGAAGAGGCGCGATATCAGTGGTGGAGCCGTACATGTCGGTTACAGTGACGGACTCGTCTGAAACGGAGATGTACTGGGTCTGCGGGGTATCTGCCTGATTGGAGACTGACATATTGTGGCAAATTGAGATGTGACACGAGCTGAGTGATTGTTTGACGTGAACTCGTCTGTGATTGGAACATACTTGGATTTTCACGATTGGTAGAAATGCGCAGGTGAACGTCAACTTGTTTACATGTACGTACCCCTGTCAAAAGGATGCAGTCGCGGTTAGGTATTTTAGCAGTCGTGTTTTGTCCAGTTGGATTTTGCGGTGCACCAACGGATAGGTATTTCCCAAAATGATACTCGTTTTAGCATATCCAACAAAACAGAAGTTGAGTCAATAAGAGCAGTAGGTCTTGTAGTTCTGGGGCTCAATAAGGATGCACTTGCGCACGCGTACCTGCCTACCGTAGATGCAGTTGCTTTGAGTCTGGCATTCACTGAATCTGGAGAATTGCCCGGTGCCCGAACTATAATGTGGGACACCTTACAAAAGATGATATTTTGGGAAGGGTCCACATTCTGGGAAATTCACACCCCAAAGGTCCACATTTTGGGAAATACCCTCAATATTATAGTCTGTTAAAGCTCTAGAACTTGATAGGAAAGTGGAACACAATACCAGTACCAGGAACTACGCTGCATCTCATTAAACAATATTCCTCAGGACGAATAGAGCAAAACGAGTGTCGTTCTGGAATGAAAGGATACTCGATTCTGGGGTTGCTCGCGGTGACGATATTCCTCAGGACGAATACTTAGAGCAAAACGAGTGTCGTTCTGGAATGAAAGGATACTCGATTCTGGGGTTGCTCGCGGTGATGATGGGAGTGGTTGCTATCGTGCCGTCAACCGATGGTCTGGAAAACAGTGCTGAACTGACTGAGGAACAAGGTACATTCTCGTACTAAAGAGGTGTGCTTTTGATCCACCAGGGTCAACTCGAACTAACCTTGATAACACGTATACGAACCATTAGTAGCACCAAATTTGCGTCACCTCTCGGAAGATCTACTGACGGAAGGTAAAGAGAACCACGTGCCTTGGCACGGAAGAGGTGGCTGCTTCCCGGGGTCGCGCGTGTGGCCTCGTTGTCGTGGCTGGGGGGCCCGTGGTGATTGTTTCCCGGGATCACGCTTCTGGCCTCGTTGCAAGTCATTTTAGGTTCTATTGGGCTGGGCACGGCACGTGCTGTATATTATACTTGCTGCGGGGAAGTGAGTGCAGTTTTAGTGATGATGCGGTGCGTTAGCAAGTCGGATACATGCGGTCGCAAAAGAATAGCAATTTGAATGACGTTCTAGTCTGCTAACTGCAGTTTTTGATAACCTGCGAACGGATAGGTTAAAATCTGAAATAATTGGTAGGTGGTTTTGGTCACAAGTGTATCAGGTTGGGTGTATAAGATTTCTTCGATGAGGTGTGGTTATGAACAAGGTTTCACTTGATGGCTACTTTGTTGTCATCTCTTCATCGCCCGTCTCCTACTTGGCAAGTTGCTCCATCTCCAGACTGGCCAGGACTCTCTCCCTACGTAGTATTAATACTTGTAGGTGACGAGTCCGACTTCCAGGGCCCTCATTTGTTTACCGTGGAGTTTATATGTGCCAAGAAAACCAACATCGGACGCCTACTAATTCGTAGGCTGGGTTGGTTACCAAACAGGGGTTCCGAAATAACATTTTTATTAACTAATATATTCAGTTTCGATATTTTGACCCAGATTTATTATTTTGTTTGGTTTTTTTTAGGTCCTTTTTAGATACTTTGACGACAAAATTTGTCTCTGTTTTAGGTTAAAAAACGACAATATTTTTTATGTATTTTAGGTTTTAAAAAAACCTTCCCAATTTCTACAAGGCGATAAATCTGAGGGCCGGTGCCTGTATGAAGATCCGCCCCTGCACGTACCTATGATTATTGTACGCTGCAGCACCCATTGCATGAGTCATAGACAAACCCTGCTCTTGTAGGAACGCCAACGAGATGGGGAAAGTTCCGAGTCATCAAGGTCGGCATCTGCTCAATACCAACACTGCAAGGGTTATGGTTATCTATATTCAGCAAAGTTTATAAACTCAGCTATTATTTTAATACAGATTGTCCTTATTTCATTGGTTCAGTTGGCATCATTTTTATTACCAAGATCAAGGTACCCAGCACCCAGCCTTCAAACTGTCGTTTTATTTGCAAGAGCTCGTTTCTCATCTAAATATAGGTGGGGGGGTATCGTAGACTTGGGTATTACCGGTACGGACAGGTCGTTCCATTATCCGAATGAAGGTACGGTACCGAAATCTCTATTTCGATACTTTTCCAATACACTTGCCAAGAATCAACTACAGCATTACACGAACCCGCGTCAGTGACCGAGAATAAAATTAGATATCAATGCACAAACTAACCTTGTCGCCAGGATTGATGGTAAATTCGAACGATTCAGGCGCCTCAAAAACTAGAACCACTGTAGAGCCGAGCTGCGCGCACAGAGAACAAATATTAGCGTTCAAAACAATGTATCAGCATAGTTGAAAGTCAGTGTACCTTGAATTGTGCCATCTCCTCTCCGCACGTCGTGTCCACTTTTCCACCGTAATTTTTCGTAAGGCACTTTGTGCCATCTCCTCTCCGCACGTCGTGTCCACTTTTCCACCGTAATTTTTCGTAAGGCACTGCCCCACAAGTGAATCCTGTGCAGAAGTGTTCGTACAGAATGCTGGCTCCTTCGCTAGGACAATGGAACCCACATTCGTGGCACCAACAGCCGTCAGGGAGAAGAACCCGTGCTCCCATTCGCCAAGCAGGGCAACACGTTCATTTTCCACAAACAAACTTGGGATCAATCGTGCTGCAATTTGGTTCACTGGAAAAAGGTTTCCTGGAAAGTGACGACGTTCCTCAACCTGCCAGTCGGCAGGCGCGTGAATGCGGTGATAATCACCCGGCGCGAGGTACAAGACGCAGTGGAACATCTTCTTACCGTTGGACGCTGTTTTCTTTTTGGTGAAGAAAGAAGGTAGGCTACCAAGGAAATCATCGAGTCGGTAGCGAGCGCCCTTGACCTGCTCCAGCGTCGGCACTTCAGTCGAGTCGTTCACCACACCAATAGATGCCACAGTGCCATCCACGGGGCTGACAATATGACCAGGAGCCGTATCAAACGGACGAGCACCTTCCTTTAATGGCCTTGAGAAAAACTCGCCCAAATTTGCATAATCTCGCAATGGGTACTTCATCTCGTCAAGTTTGCAGTTGAACACTGCGGTCCAGGCCTTGTAAACTGGTTCCCGCATCCACATAGGTCTACAATGCAGGCAAATAAGTCAATAAATTGTAAGATTGCACGACCAAACTCTATGTTAAGTCGTACAGCTCTTTGTCGTGCACTTGGCCCCAGAGTCTCGAGGCAGCTCGGTACGGGAAGAGCTTGAGTGATTGCAGCTGACGTTCCGTGGCCATAGTGTTTTCAAATGCCGTATGACTGCCAGGAAGTCGTTGCAGCGCTGTCGCCGGGTGCGCTTTGCGTTCTTCGTCTGTCGGGTGGTTCAGATGATACCACTGCAAGAAGCCGATGAGCGCAAAGCCTGTGGTGGCTGGGATCTTCCAGCTGCCAGAGAAGACAGAGCTGCTGGTTGCACTGCCCGATCCATTGCTATTAGTCTGTTGCTGCTGCTGGGAGAAACGTCGACGCTGGAGCGGCTTGAGGAGAGTGACGCGTCGAGATGCGCGGCGACTGAGCATGGTGAAGCTGGTCCTTACAATTTCGTGACTGGTTGACGCGTCGAGATGCGCGGCGACTGAGCATGGTGAAGCTGGTCCTTACAATTTCGTGACTGGGAAAGTGGAGATCTAACATGTTAAGGTTTTATGATGTGTGACACACATATCTTTGGCAAGGACGTACCGTATAAATGGTACGACTGACGCACTCACCCTCTACCGGCCAATCACGAAGGGGACAAGAGGAAACACCAGCCAAGTGAGAAGCGCAGCCGTAGCCAGCCAACATGGACTCATGGGGTGCGTCAACCTGTTCTTTCTGCGCATCTATTGCTTTCACCACGTCCCGCAGCATGTGATGCGGGTGACTCCATGGTTTGCTCTTTGCAACTCGCTCTGTGACGCTCACAATTCACTTGTATGTCTCCTCTTTAGATGACGATGAGTTTGAAGTGCCGTCCCTTACGGAGACGCAGAAGGTCGCTGCCAATTGGGACGACGAGGAAGAGGAAGATGAGGAGCCTGTTGTGTCTGCAGAGCCTTCTGCTCCTAAGGGTCCGTTGAAACCCAAGCAACTTAAAAAGATGAAACTCAAGGAGATTGAGGAGAAGCAGAAGATGGAGATTGCCCTTACCAAGGCGCGACTCGCAGCTTCTCAAGGAGATTGAGGAGAAGCAGAAGATGGAGATTGCCCTTACCAAGGCGCGACTCGCAGCTCAGGCAGATGAGACGGAAGACCAGCGTCGTGCTCGTGAGAAGGCTTCTATTGAGGAGGCTGATTTCGAGATGGCCATCGACGCCTTTGCTGGTGCCCCACCCAAGCCCACGGTCGCCGCTGGTGACGATGCCGACGCGGCCATTTCGGCTCTGCGGCTGCTGTCGCTCGCTGACCACGAGCATCTCGGAGACATCGTGTCATCGCGGTTGGCCACGTCCAACTCCAAGTACGCACTCGAGTGTATTAAGGTGATTCTTACTAAGGCGTCCGTCAATTTGACGGCCGACGACATGAAGGAGATCACGACAATCGTGAATGTCGTGAAGAACGAGAAGATCGCTTCTGCCAAGCCTAAGGGAAAGAAGAAGAAACAGACGGGCAAACAGGGATACGCGAAAGTTGAGCGCAGTGTGGGCACTGGCGGTGCTGGTGGAAAGAGCCTGGCAGGCTATGAAGACACTTACGACGACTACGACGACTTTATGTAGACGCTTAGAGATGAACAACAAATGGTTCGCGCTCACCGGAAAGGATGCTAGAAAAGAGAACGAACAAAGTGCGCGTGAGCTGTTTCCTTCGTATGCGTTCTGCTGTTCCCAGATTCAGATTGTAGACAGCAGACGACTCCAAGCTCTGCGAATTGCTGACAGGCTGTGATGGTTAGACTTAAGATGGAGAATGGATGAGCACATGTCCAGAGCTTCCTACAAAACTTTTCGATTTACAAGTGAAGAGCACTTGTGGTTTCGTCTATCGGTAACAAAGTACGAGGGTTTTATGATGACCACGGTCCCGCTGCCCACAATTCACCCCCACCTACTTCTTGTACATTTCGGCCTTGCATGATCAGAACGTGTGCATTCGACATCTTTGTATCAGCCTCTCAATCTCTTCAATGCTTGGTATCGTGTCCAAATGATGAATAATGTCGGGTCTTGTCCACTATTGATCCTTTTAAGGGAAATACCGACAAGACAAAGACCACGTACTGTACACTGTACGGTTGCATTTGTTTAGTGTTTTGTCACACCATTTTGGCAGTTTTGTTGTTGAAGCAGACTTACAGTACGACCTGCAGTTTGTATTCCCGACCCATTCTACAGCATAGGTACCGTTAAGCAAATCAGATCGCTGAAAATGAAGGAGCTCGAGGTGCGTTTATACTGCTGCCTCCCTAAGTGACTGATATCACATCATGCTCTACGCGTGCGTCCATGCCTGTTCTTGCTGATGCATCAGGACTACCAGCGTCCTGTAAACGTCTCGGACTTCGTGGCGGAAGTTGGCGTGGACCCCGCTTTCGGACTTTCTCGAGACGACGCCATGACCCGCCGCGCACTGTACGGCGCCAACCGCGTAACGCCACCAGTCAACTGTCCTTCGTGGGTCTGCTGTCTTCTCCCGTGTCTCCTGCGCACAGCCTCCATGCAGGCATATCAGGAGGCGCTTCCTCGCGAAGCAACAGTGCGTCGTCGAGTGGCCGGCCAATCAGCACCTCGACGTATGAGGATGGACGCAATGAGTCTCGTGTATGGAGACGTAGTGGAGCTAAAAGCGGGAGACGTAGCAGGCGCTGATTTGCGCGTTGTCGAGTGCTCAGACGACTGTGTAGTGGATCAGACGACGCTCGTGGGAGATGACAGCAAGGACGAGGAGCCGAGTTGCACCAGGAAACACATAACGCTGGACACCCCACCGACGCATCTCCAGCAGGATCCACTGCAATGTGGCAACATCGTCCCAATGTCTGCAAATGTACTGCAAGGCACTGCCGTGGCTGTGGTGGTGTCTACCGGAGACCGCACGCTATGGGGACAAATGGTATCGCGCCATGAGTGGCCGCCTGTATCAGGAGCTGGCAGGATAAACGAGAAGGGGGACGAACAGGAACAAACGAGCTTGATCGTTTGATGCTTGAGTTTAGATTGTGTTCTACTATGGGATGGATACCTGTTAATCAAAGGAGCGACAGCTTGTTCAACTTGAAAATGACTCTGCGTTATGAGCACTAATGGTGACTTGTGAAGCGAAATTTGGCCCCTTTCCAGCACTTTATCGCCGTCTCCCACCAGCGGCAGGAGCAGAGGGGGCTCCAGCAGCAGGCGCAGCACCGTTATCGCCACCAAAAAGGCTCATAACGACGATAGGCAGGATAATGTACCACTGTAACATACAAGCACCACGATATTAATACGAAAATCCCTTCACACAACTACATGCTGGACGTACATATTTGCGAAGAAAAGATTGGCTCTCCTCTTCTGGTTCGTCGTTGCCGTCCTCGCTCTTGACCGGTTTGACGCCCTGTGGAGCGCGGTCGCGTTTGATCGCAATGTTCTTAGGAGGGCTGCATTAACCACCAAGCATTAGTATAATTTCATAACAGGCGTTCACAGTACAAACGACGTACGAAGGACCAGTCTGCGCCTTTAAAACCGTTCCAAACGGACCGAAGCGTACGTCCTTGAGACTGCGTGTCTTGTACTCATCACAGACCTCCTGAGACAGATATGGTGTAAGGTACTCAATCGCCACGAGCTTCCCGTTGTCCGACAGGTGGAAGGCGAAGTCTTCGCGTAGACGCATGGCCGCCAACATGCACATGGGTACAGATGTCATAATGTAGGGCGAGTTTGGGTCCTCCGGGTCCGCCTTGGCGCGCACCGTATAGTGGCGACCTTGGCGCACAAGCGTCTCAAGCTTCTCCACGTCGTCATTGCTCAGTGTAGGCAGCGCCGAGAACGAAATTTTGGGTTTGGGGGAGGACGCGCTGGCCACGATCTCCACGACGCCACGCGGCTCGAAGGACGCGCCTACCGCCAGCTGATGCTCCAGCTCGAACTTTACATGTTGCTCCAACTCTCCAAGTGCTGGAAAAGAGCGCGCGTCGTCAAAGTCGTCGCCGAATTCCTCTTTGAATCTGCAGACACGTGTTTGACAAAACACCCAAAAAATGATCAGATCTGAGGCTACAGAACAGCTAGAGACGCGAGAAAGGTGGACATAGACAAACGTACTCGGAAATCTCCACCTCACGAGGGTCGGCGGACGCGAACGTCCCCAGTAGAGCCGTCGCCAGCACGAGCAGAAGTCTCATCATCGTCACCTTTCTGTAGCCGAGTGATGAGCCAAAAAGTCTCCCTCCCCGTCCTTAGATCCGTCATTAAAGCGAGGGAATCAGTAAAAAGCGGGCTTTTTCAAATGCTCAAGTTTTTAACGCACTTTCTCGCCGAATGCCGTCCCGACAGGACGTCGCCCAAGCCATTCGTGAACGCAACAGCAACACATCTTCCCTCACTGTAGACGAAGCGGAGACCATTGTACGACGTCTGAGCTTCAGTAGCGCAATGGACGAGCACGAACAAGTACCCGAGCTAGACGCCCAGGTCGTCCACGACACCAATAAGGTGGATATTGTGATTCGTCTGCGGCCGCTAGAGAGCGATCGGGACGAGAAGGAGAGCGAGTGTTTCCGGGTGCTATCTGACGTGTCTCTTCTCGCTCAACCACCCAAAACGTCCCAAGCTTATCGCTCAACGGGGACGGCCACGAGCTTCCACTTCTCGCGCATTTTCCGTCAGGAGACACAGCAGACGGAGCTGTTTGAAGCTACCACGAGGCCCGTGCTTGACGCGGCGTTTGGTGGCAGGAGTGGACTCGTCTTCGCCTATGGAGTCACCAACTCGGGCAAAACGCACACAATCAGTGGCACACCGGAGGCGCCCGGAGTACTTCCCCAAGCGCTCCAGTATGTAATGGAAGAGCTTCCACGACGCAAAGATAAAGACACACAACCAGTGACACGCATCACAGCGACTTACCTTGAGATTTACAACGAGAATGTGTACGATCTGTTGTCACCAGCATTACGCAAGAGGAGGGCGCTGCGCGTACAGGACTGCGACGGTAAGATTCAGGTGCGAGGGGTTGTCGAGAAACCGATTAAGTCACTGGAGGAGGCGCTTGAGTTGCTGGAGATGGGACGACGACACAAGCAGATGGCTGAGACGAACTCCAACTCGGACTCAAGTCGGAGCCACTGTGTGTTTACACTGCATTTCTACCAGCAAGTGTCTCGCTTTGCCTCGGATTTATACAGCAAAGTCTCCATTGTAGATCTGGCGGGCTCCGAGCGCGGCTCCAAGAGCGGCGCCACGGGTTTGCGCATGCAAGAAGCTAGCAAGATCAATGGATCACTTATGAACCTCATGCGCTGCCTCGAAACGCTGCGCTGGAACCAGCAGCACCCGCCAAGTCTTCAGAAAATGGTCCCATTTAGAGAGTCCAAGCTAGCTCGTCTTTTTCAAGAGCATCTTGTAGGCAACGATCGAGGTCCACTGGTCATGATTGTGGCGGTGAACCCATCGAGCCACGAGTTCGATGAGACTCTGCGGACACTGAAGTATAGCGCTGTTGCGCGCGAGCTTGTGCGGACGCGCACGTCCATCCCTCGGAAAGCTGCCCCGACGGCTACTTTCTATGACTTAGATGGTCGACTTAAGAAGAGGCGGCGGCTGTCAGTGGAAGCGAAAGAACCGTCTCATGAATCGAAGCCGCCCATGGATCGAAGCGTTGCTGGGTCGAAAGGGTCTGCTACCTCACCACCATCTCGTATCAAGAGGGAGCATCGTATCAGTGAGTCGGCAAAGTCTCGACATAGACCACGCGTGTCTTCAGGTAAACTAAGGACAACGGAGGTGGGGACATCACCGATGGAGTCACAACGCGAGGTTGCTGAAAGAGATTTACACTGGGTAGGTAGAATGCCGTTGTCCGTGCTGTTGTACTTGTACTAAATCGTACTGTATTTCTAGGCTCAACTGGAGCTGGAAAACGAAGAGCTGCGACAACAACACGCACAAGATCACGCTGAAAAGATGCAAATGGAGGTTCGTATTCGTGCTGAGATTGGCAATGAAATGCGCGAGCAGCTACAACAGATTCGTGCGCAGTACCAAGGCATGCAGCGCTTGCACCATCAAGAACCACCGTCTGCGCGTAAAAAGCGACAGCGTCAGCACACAGAGGAGATCGAAAAGCTTCGTGCTCAGGTGCAGGAGTATCGCGGGATGGTGCGCGAGTGTGAAGACGAAATTCAGCGCATTCACAAGCGCTACGAAGCAGAAATCGACAAGTTGCAGCCACTTGTAGTATCACCAGTACCAGTAGAAGAGAGCACATGAGCGGACGAGTGTCAGAATGTGAGTAAAAGCTATGAAGCATGCTGACACTGTGCACCTGTATTTGTTTGCTTTATGACTCAGCTCAGTGCGCTTTCGTACGTTGGAACCATATACTTGATGTTGATGAAGGCGTCTTCGCCTCCTGTCCGCTCTAACAGCTCAAGTGTTTCAATGATGACCTCCCCCAGGTCTTGTAAACGTTGTTGGCGGAAGTCGATCTCATCTCCGAGGTTGCGTCGTTTGCTCTTGAAAAGATTTAACATCGGCAGGATATGCCGGTAGTACGGCACCAGTAGTGGTCCAACTCCCGCCGTTTGTGTTAGTTGCTGCAGCAAAAGCAGCCCATCGCGCAGTACTCCGCCATCTCGAGTCTCCAGATTTGTACGAAGTGCTGGTATCACTCGGTGGAGACAATCTATAAGCTTGCGTGGGTGTTTTTGGGCAAAAGCAGCTAGTTGAAAAGCTCCTTCACGAGCCAAGAAGCTGAATGGGAACATTTTCTCACGCATGCCGTCTACGAACAGCGGAAAGTACTTGTCGAAGTCCAAGTCTTCTATTGGCGCTGTCCAGCGAAGTCCAGTCTTGCCGCCACCTTTGCCACCTTCGATCATAATAGGAAGTTCATTCCTTGCATACGCCTGAGGAAACATCGATGTCGGTACTCCCCGCTTTTTGAAAGCGCCTGCCACTGGTGGAAGTGCATCATGAGCAAGTTTTGTACTGTGTTTGATGACTTGAACGTGACGATCAATGACCGAGCGCGTTGGCGATGGTAAATGCAGATCGGACATCACTCGTTCTCGCTCAACCGCGAAAGAAGTCGGACGGTAGTTGAGTACAGGCTCCGATTGTGACGACAACTTGGGGAGTCGTTGTGGCTTCTTCGAGTGCCGATGATTTCCCGTCGCTTTGCCTGACGGACACAAGAAACCCACCGCCACAGCTTTCTGATCTTCTTGTAGTCGATGCTTCATCTTAACTTCGAGTACACCCGCTAGTACCATTTCATAGGTTACAGTTAGCTTCGTATTACAGTGCATTCAAGCTGTTTAAACCTACCATTGCGCTTGGGAGAATGAATTGACGACGCAATGCTCTTCGGTCCCGTGGAAAGCGGTGCGAGTTCCTTTTTCATGGCTGCGGTTGTGAATTAAGCCTCTAACACTCACTGGTATATCGGCAAACGAATGCACATCGCACAGCTCGTGAAATTGTTCAGCTTGGTGGCACCAAATTCTAGCCCCTGTCTGAATATACGCAGCAAGCTTTTTTCGCTCAAAAATAGCGACTGTAGGCGGAAACACTTGCAACCGCCGCCATTACTCAACATTATCCACTCGTACTCATCTTAATCGCTCTCAGCATGCGTGTCTTCATCACCGACTTAGGGTCGTCGTTGTCCATGGAGTTGGCTCGCAATTGCCAAGATGCTGGCCTTGAAGTCATGGGAACGGCCTCTCGCGGTGGTAAATCCGAGATGGCGACACTAAAGCGTCAACTTCAAAGTCACCCGAGTAGCGACGTCGATGGAGCCGTTAAGGAGCCTGTGGCGCTTCAAAGTGACTCGACAACTTGGCGCCGACTGGTGCAAATAGCTGATGTTGTTGTGGTTACTGCACTGGTCTCCGATCCCAAGTTGGCCGTGGAAACTCTTCAGGCTTTTGAGAAGCGAGGAGCGACCAAAGGTGAGGACGAGACAAACGAAGACGAAGGTGGAGAAAGCGTGAAAAGATTCATCGCCGTGTCTTCGATACTGTCGTGGAGCAAGAACGCGCCATTCGCAGCATCAGGTGTTGGCTCAGGCCACGTCGAAGACGACTTCAAATCTCGACGTCCAGCTCGGAACTATACTGATATCAAGACTACCGAGACACAGATCTTAAGCGCGCATCGAACGGGGGAGCTCGAGACTTGCATCGTAGGTGCAGGACTTGTGTATGGAGGTGCTCAGTCACAACTCCAGTTAATCTTCCGCGAAGCTTGGCTACATCCAGACCGGCCACTGTTGGTACCTAGTCTCGCAACACAAAGTCAGTCTACGAGTCAAGGTCGCAATTTGCTGCCGATGATCAGTTTGTACGATCTGGCCTTGTTAGTGTTCCGCGTTGCAGCGTCGCCTTCCCCACCTCCGAAAAAGTACTTGCTGGCAGTGGACAAGTCAAGTGGCTACACAACTCTGCGTGATGTATGTCGCGGAGTCAGTACACTGCTCGGCTCCGGACATTTGCGCGACCGAGAAGACTCTGCTGTTACTGCTACTGAAGCTGACGCACTGCTTCTGGATGAAGACGAAGAACTTGTGACGCCACTTCAGCTACACTTGAGATTCGATACATCCAATGGGGCGATGCATACGCTGGTGGCACCGGAAGAGTGGCGTCACTATTCACGTGGTTTACTGGGCAGCTTGGCGTTCTTCGTTGAGGATTTTATCCAAGCGATGGATCTTCGGCCACTGCGCACCATTGTCCTGGGTGCGCCGCGAGCCGGGAAAACGTTGCTCAGTCGGCGGCTTGCGAAAGACTACTATCTGCCGTATCTGTCTCCAGCACTACTTTTGCAGGAGCTTTTTGCACCCCAGCACGATACTCCACCTGCGACTCCGTCTGAAGTATTAGCTCCACAAATTGATGGAGGACCGCAGAACGAAGACCCTGAATCACCTGACGCGAGTAACCATCTAATTGAGACTCCGAGTGTCAATGAAACGCAGAAGCTGCGTGATGAGCTGCAGCAGTGGGCCCCCGCTTTAGGGCGTTCAGCTAAAAAAGCAGCTCAACTCCCCGAAAACGCGTTGGTGGGGCTGCTCCGCTGGAAACTGCACAGTGCTGCATGCCACAATCAAGGTTATGTGCTGGACGGACTTCCTATTTCAGCAACTCAGGCGGAGCAGATATTTGCGCAAGATCTCATTAGTGACGGGAACTTGGACGGAGAAGGTGACGCATCTGGCGAAGCTGGGGAGAATGGAGGAAAAAGTCCAGTTGATGAAGGCGAAACAGTAGCAGGAGACGAGAATTCGGAAGGAACAGCCGTCCAAGTTGTCGACATTGAAGCGTTGCTGGCACGTCTGAAGCCTCGGCGACGCATCCAAACACCCAATCGAGTGTTGGTGTTGCAGGCTCCTCGGACGATGCTCGAAGCACGAGCGCAAACGCTATCGGAGGCTGAAGCTGAACGCTCCGAGAATACGCAGGACGCATTTGCGCGTCGTTTTGACGAGTACGAAGTCAGTATTGAAGCTCTGGAAGCTTTCTTCGAGAAGCCGAAGCTTCACGTTAAGACAACGGGGGTGAAAACGGAGACTGCGGATGGTGTGGAAGTGCTGGAGCTGAATCTGAAGGGCGAGTCCGGTTACCAAGACGAATCAACCTTCACTACTCCCATCCAACGATACATCGAGCAAGGTGGTCAAGCCCCTCGCAACTTCCATCCGACACGTGCAGAAGTACGTGAACAGCGCCGAGCCGCAGATAAACAGGTTCGTGCAGCTGTTGTCCGTACTGCACGGCAAACTCGGGAGCAAGAGGCTCAAGACGAAGCAGCTGAGCAAGCAAAGTTAGCTCGAGAACATGCCCGACTTGAGCTAATACATCGTGAAGAGACCGAGCTACTCGAAACACGCGCTAAGCCCTTGCGCACCTATCTCATGGATACAGTACTACCAGCATTAACTGAAGGAATGCTCGAAGTTGTCAAGGTTCAGCCCACGGATCCGATAGATTACTTGGCGGAATTCCTCTTTCGCAAAGGTCAGGAGCTAGATGATGAAAGCTAACGAGGTTTCGAAAACACTGGACATTGCAAATCACTTACAACTTCCGTAATACATCAGCCAAACCTTTAAGGATGTGACTGCATATCTCCTCTCCGATCGTTCCGTCCTCTGTTTCCATAGTCTTGTCCATCATAGCGACTCGTGTGACGTCCGCCATGACTGTTACTACCACGAGGTGCAAAATCCTGATGTCCTTGACGACGATCGTTTCTGTACGGAGCTTCTTGGTGTCCACCATGTCCAGTGAAAGATGGCGAGGCTTGACGACGTGGAGATCTTGGTCGTGTCTTATTGTCTTGCGGATTACTTACCCGTTCCTGACTTTGACGATATCTCACGACCTTTTCTCGCGAACGACCACGTTGCTCATGCCTTTCTGAGCGGATCGGTGGCTGCGACCATCGTCCTGGGGACATCGTATGATGACCCCACTCGTTTCCACCAGGTTGTGCGCGTATAGCTCTGTTGTCTCTTTCTCCATTTACTCCATCGTTATGTCTCCTCCTTTCAGACATGGTTTTTGTATAGCTTCTGCTTTGAGGCCAAGGCGGAGAACGAGAGCGTGCTCGCTTTTGCGGGAAAGAACCGTCGCTATTCTTCCTGTAAACACCAGTTTCATCGTCATGATCTGACGCCATTTCATCCCTTGCTTTGTGTACGTGAGTACTCAACTCGGCTAATGAAGGTTCTAAGCTTCGAGCTGCTGTATCGTCATGATCACTTGAGAGAGGTTGGAGTCTTTGGTGAGATCTAGATCTGGATCTGCGTGGACGCTTATTTCCACTGAAAGAAGGACCAGAGCGAGCCTCATCTCTGGGCCATGGAGCTGTACCAGGCGGTGGCCCATGGTCATACCTTGAGAACTGATTACCACCTTTTAACGCCTGCAGACGATCTCGTTGACGCATCGGAGTGCCACGCGCGCTTCCATTTTGCGATGAAAGCGGCGAAGGCCTTGGTGCATTTCGTTCGCTTGAACTCGATCGCCTAGGAGCTCCTTGGAGCCTCAAATCTACAGCAGGCGAACAACTGGGATTGATCACCACCCCCGCTTTATAATCTGTCTTCAACTGTAAAGGATTCCCAAAGTCATCTCGGAAGATTTGTGGCGCTAGTTTAGCATCCTCACGATTGTAGTAATGTAAATACACGGTCCCAGGTTGATTTCTCAACAGTTTTTTCTGCCAGGTTTCACGCGGAATATCGCAGCGTGGGACGGAGGAGTTAATTGTATAGCGTTTTACCAGTGATGCAGCAAACTCATCACGATCACGATCTTGGTTGAAACGAATACCGGTGGACTTGCGTTCAAATCGAGCGTTGCGAATAATCACAGTTATCCACCCGCGTAATGACTGCGGAACAAACGTTGTACCATACATTCGTTGTTGATAGAACTCTCGATGATTCGGTCGTTCGAACCGCAGCTTTTCATAGCAGTTAATCTCGCGAGTCTTAGCTTCGTCAGCGACCGAATCAGGTTGTACGCTTGAATTTTCATTAGTCGTTGGAGCGTCAAGTGATACTCCAAAGAACGAAGCAGCGTAAGATTCACGATTTGAGGCCATTTCACGCTTCGTAGCGCAACTCAAGCGAGGGATCAGATCAGGTACTGCGTTCCCATGAACGTCCAAGATCTCGTACCCGATCATACGTGATGTTAATGTCTTGGTAGCGTCCTTAACATCAGGTAATTGGACACGAATCTCAGCTGTTGCCAGGAAGATGGAGTTTCGCCGCCTGGCTAGACGCAGCATGTCTCGATCTTGCTTAGTAATCGCTACATGCTTCACAGGCACGGGATTCTTTGTCCGCTTTCGTTGTGGTCGTATCTGATCAGGTTTGGACATCTGCGGGCCTAATTCAGGAGAGGGTAATGGCTTCATAACGACAGGAATACGGGACTCTAAAGAGCGTTTGTTGCCATCCGCATCTGCTTGCACGCTAAGAGGCTCCATCTGACCCACAGGTTTCGAAAATGATCGCTTTGGGATCACAAATGATGAAGCATTCGTATTTGGGTCAGATCTGCTTGTAGAGGTTTTCCTTGGAATGGGCATCTCATCAAACAGCACTTGTTCATTCTTCACAGGAACGTTTTTCTCCCCATCATCGAGTTGTGGTTTGGATGAATCCGGCGTACTCTTAACTGTAGCTGTTAACTCACCTTCTTCCAACTTCTCACTTACTGAGGAAGCATCGTTCGCGACGACACAAGACGTCACTATCACTTTCTCCTCTTTAACCAAAACGACTGCACTATCATTCGTATCAGTACCAGAACTCACCGTCATGTCCTCCTGCTTTACCAAGACCACAGTCGTTTCTACAGTCGTCAATGGAGTTGCCTGGTGTTTCTCGTTGGGTTTCTGGTCCACACACACACCCTCCAAATTGCTGCTACTGGTGACGTTACAAGTCGCGTTTTCTACCTTGTTATTCTCATCAGTTTCCTCCTTTATGAAAGCATCAGCAGACGTCACATTCTCGTCGACGGAGGTCTCTACAGATTCTTCTTTCTTCGTCTCTGGGTTCAATAATTCATTCTTGATGGTGGTGTCTTCGTCATCATTAGTTTTCTGCTTCGCTTCGCCAATATGAACGTCTTGTGTACCTGCAACAGCTTCCTCTTCACAACCCGCTGGCTCGGAACTCACCACACGTGACTTTTTCTTCCCACGGTTCTTCAAAACGACACGTTTAAGATTTCCAGACTTACTAACAGGGCGTTTCTTACCGAGAGATGAAGGACGTCTATCGCCTTCGTCTTCTACGTCTGCATCAGCTCCTTCGGATACTCTTCGTGTGGCTCGAATCGCACGCATTCGAGACCTTTCTCTCTCTTTAAACGCTTCCGTTGACTGTTGCCGTTTCAGCTTGAAAGCCATGAGCTTCGCGCCTTCGCCGTTATCATGTCGTAATACACGGAGCTTTTGTATGCGCTGCTCTCGGGACGCCGTAGCGTTGGCTGGTGTTGCGTCAACAGCCGTCTTTGCGTCCTTTGAAGCGGTTTTTGTAGCGTTGGAGTCGTCTGTAGGCTCCAATTTCAGCCGTTTACGTCTTGCCACGGTCTTCTCCACACGCCGACGTCGAGTTTCGCCCTCTACCCCGCTAGTACTGCTTTCTGAGGACGAATGACGGCTCTTCCCGGCGCTTTTGGGGCTCTTGGAGCTCGGACGAGCAACGGTCTTGCCACGGTCTTCTCCACACGCCGACGTCGAGTTTCGCCCTCTACCCCGCTAGTACTGCTCTCTGAGGACGACTGACGGTTCTTCCCGGCGCTTTTGGGGCTCTTGGACCTCTGACGGACAATACGGCTCTTCCCCTGACGCTTAACCGACTCATCCGAGTGTCGCCGCTTCTTCCCGTGCTGCGGCTTCTTGTCCTTCGTCGCCTTCTGTGGTGTCGCCTTCAACGGCTGCGACGTGGAGTCAGATGAGTCATCGTCATCCAGCGCCCCCTTCAGGCGCTTGAGCCACGGAAGCATCTTCTTGGTCTTAACGCTCTGCGTCTCAGGCGCCGCCATCTTGAGCCCAGCAGAGATGTGTCTGGACAGCGCGCTCACCTCGTGGTCGAAAACTGGCGTGGTGCACACACAATTTAAACAAAGCGACTTTAATAACTGTGGACAGGTCCATCTTGGTCTTAACGCTCTGCGTCTCAGGCGCCGCCATCTTGAGCCCAGCAGAGATGTGTCTGGAGAGCGCGCTAACTCGTGGTCGAAAACTGGCGTGGTGCACACACAATTTAAACAAAGCGACTTCAATTACATGTACTGTGATTTTTTTGGGTACGAAATTGTCGTTCAACTGCACGATTTCTATCTACATTCTAGTTGAATGAATTATGCCTACTTGACGCCACGGACTCCTTCGAGTCACGTTGACCACGACTTCGTCGAGACTACAACAAGACCACAGTTTGTTGGGGTTATACACTTGCTGTAAAGTACTTATCCAGGTAAAGAGAGACAGTAAGTACGTACCAAAGCCTGCATGAGTTCTTGCTCTCGCTTTTGCAACTGCTTCACTTGCTCCTGTAAATGCCTCGTCTCGTTGTTCAGACTGTTAGTACCAGTAGAGTGTTCCTGAGATAAATAGCTTTGTCGGATAGTTTTGTTTTCTGCTTCTAGTTTCTTCAGCTTCTGTTCCGATTTCAGAGCCTGATGCCTCAGTGTCTCGTTATGATCCTGAAGCTCTTGAAGCTGATTCCGCTGCGAGGTTGGCAGTCGGGAAGGAGACAGCAAGGTTTTTGCAGTTGCGCGATAGGTTGGCGATGAACTCGTCGGACTCGATGTTGGTCTGGCCAGTTGAAGACGAAGACGAAGTGCGTCGTTTTCCGTTCGGAGAACGTGATTCTCGTGCCGCAAGTTGTTGAGCTCCAACTCAATAGGATCCACTTGGACTGCTGGTTTGTTTCGGATGTTCTTCGCTCGTGTAGCATAGTTAAGTGTACTGAGAGTATCCTCCAGCGCAGCGGTGGAAGGTGAGACACAAGCGATCATGAGTGTTAGACTTTGCCCTCCTAGTGAGTCCATTAGCAATTTTGTGAGCTTACTGTCGCGGTATGGAATGAACTGACTTGTGCTGGAGTTGGTTGCTGCCGATGCTGCTGCCAAAGCTGAGATGACCTTGCCGAGCGTTAGCAAACTACGGTTAATGTTGCTAGTCTCTTCAGTATTGGTGGATCGTGTTTCCTTTAATCGTTCACTACCCGCGAGATCCACAAAACTCATTTTCCCGTATCGAGTGACACCGGTATTGCGGCCACTTTCAGAGTCGCGCGTCTCGGTGCGATCCACATGAACTGTGAGGAGCGAGTGGCTGCGACTTGAGTCGGCATTCATACCATGGGACGCCACATGCCGATTTCGATGACCTTCATCTACGACAGCCATCACATCAGAGAGCGAGTCGCATCGCACGACAAGGAGGTCTTGCACGTAGAAACCCGCGCGTGCATTCCACCGGACATTCAAAGCACCAGATCCCGGATTCAGTAGGTCAAACACCTGCTCGTTGTAGATTTCACAGTACGATGCACGAACAACAGTCTTGACCTCAATGGGAGATTGCTCTAAAAGTGCAAAGAGATGCTTTAGAGCGCGTGGGATAAGCCCAGCGGAGAGCTCCATAGCATTTTCTGACCGCTCCTCTGTGCCTGCTAAGAGTTCGTCAAGACCGGACATGCTAAACGTTTTGCCGGAACCTGTTTGCCCGTACGCAAACACAGTGGCAAGATACCCCTTCACGACTGACTCAAGTAGCGGAATGACGCCGCATGCCCGGAAAAACTGTCCCTGTGTAAGTTCTTCTGACGCGCACAAATCAAACTGGAAGCTGCGCACGAGATCACGTGCTGATCCAGAGTTGCTAGTGCCCACACCGTTTGCAGATGACACGACTTGGAGTGTGCTTGGGTCTTTCACGGGGAAGCGAAACAGCGACGGATCGCCTCGAACACGCTCCATTGTGTTCATGGGTCGACATCGCACTACCACGCGCACGGTATCAGCTGGTCTCGTGACTCGGTTGTCCGCTTGTACTTCATCAAGTTCAGGCGCCAGTTCTGCAGCATTATCTACCACATGGCGTGCACTTCTATCGGTATTGATGCGCGGTGAAGGGCCGTCAGGCGTTCGTATTACTGGTGGAAGTACTGGAACCAATCGGTGGGGTGCTACTATACCAGGCAACCGGAGACGGCGAGTTCGTCGGGGTGCCACGGGCGGAACAGCGACTTTCATAGTGCGTCCGTTCATCGTCCACAAATACTTCAACCGCAATGAAGTTGGCACACTCCGAAATCTACAAAAGTGTTTCCTCATATTTGAATTTTTGGTGCTTGGAGTGCTCTTTTTGTGTACGGTTCCTGTGTCTTCTCTTCTGGCACTGGATGGATACGCAAGGTCATACCATGGGCATGACCCATGAGGACCCATGGGTACATTATACGAATGAGACAGCAATGGAAATGTTGGTACATGTAGATGCATGGACACTTTAACAATCAGAACCTACTTACCCCCCTACAGACTTATAATTTGGTCTACCATCACGAGCCAAGGCCATAGGCCAGCTGCTCCTTTAATGGTACCGGCACAACTAGCCCAGGACCGAAATGGGGTATTTGCAAGTTTTTTCTGCGTGCTTCCTGGGCTGGTGAGTGCGTCTTCACAGTCTTCTGAAGCTTTTCGGGACTCGTGCTGCGTGGGTGAGTGGAGATGTCGGAGTCTGACTCGGTGGCGTCCGCGTTCATATCAAAAGCAGCGACAAGTGGCCGGGACGATCGTGAGCGTTTGGAGCCTGACACCGAAGAACCCTTTTTCGAACTCGAGTATATATACGTATGCTGTAAGACCTGTATAGCTTCCTCGGCCTCCATCTGCTCCTTTATAGTCGTTTCGGGACGACGCTTGTAGGTCGAGCTCCCAAGCTTCTTCGGTATCGGAATCTCGGCGATACACTCACTTGCAAGCTTCTTGGAAATCCTCATGGGGTTGCAACACAGTCGCGTCGATAGAAAAACACGAAGCGTAGTCCCCTCAGCGACATCCAACACTCCCTTGAAAAAGCAGTCGATCAGTGCTGCTGCAAAGACTTCTTCATCATGAGACCATGGACCACTCCGACGGAAGGCTCGTACAGGACTAGCGCTTGGCGTACTGGTCAGACTAGCTGTACCTGCGCTGGACACACTTGCCGAGCTAAATTTGCGCTCTTGCTTCACGAGCGTCGATATTGCGGGAGGAGCACCTTTGTGTGCCTCTTCATGGGCTAAACGCAGCTCTGTTAGGCGGCTCTCGATTTCGAAGAGCTCATCAGAGAAGTCATCATCGTACAAACTATCTGGTGAGGCACGTCCGATCTCCTTGCGCATGTAAGTGATAGAGCCAATATTATCAGGAAAGGTGCGTTCGCTCATGCGTTGAGGTGCTAACTTCATAGAAAGTTGCTTCGGCGTGCAGCCTAGTTGCCGGCACAGATAGCTCACAAGTTTCGTACCTTCAGGCAGGTCGAGAGCACCAGCCATAAAGTACTCGAACATAGTGCTGACAAACTCTTCTTCTTCTGGTGATTCGAAGCCTGTACGGATGATTGTTGGCTTGCCGCGTTTGGGTTTATAGTCATTGCGAGTTGAATTCCTTTTATGGTCGTTTGTGGATAACATCCGAGTGGAATGAATGGAATCATTCTCGTCATCCTCGTCGGGGTAGTTTCCATTCAATAACCCGGAGCTGAAACGCGTTTGGGTTTATAGTCATTGCGAGTTGAATTCCTTTTATGGTCGTTTGTGGATAACATCCGGGTGGAATGAATGGAATCATCCTCGTCATCCTCGTCGGGGTAGTTTCCATTCAATAACCCGGAGCTGAAGTTTGCCTCACGGAGTTCGTCAAGTACACGCCTGACTTTCTCGCGCTGCTTCTTGTTAGGAGGAGGGTCAGCTGCAACAAACACGGAGGCACCGACTTTCCTCGGGATTTTCTGACCCGCTAGGGACTCCGTTCCGAGTTTCATCGAGACGCGACGGCGATTACAGCTGAGCTTTTCGGCCAGAAACTTTCGTAGTGTTATTCCTTCTGGTAAGTCTAACAGACCCTTTCGAAAAAACGACACGAGTGCTGCTGCGTACTCTTCTTCAGCATAAGACCAAACTCCACTACGGAGATACTGTGGCTTGTCACCTGGAGGAGAGACCGGCGCCTTCTTCGGGCCGCGACGCTTGATCATGGCATCAGCCTGGACCAACAGGTCCAACTTGGACATGATGTCGTTTCCATCCGTAGTGAAGGAGGAAGCGTTCTGGTATTTTGTCTTTTCGCTTTCCTTTTCGAGGTTGTGTCCATCTGCTGCGATGTCGTTTGTACGAGCAAAGGTAGACGTAACATCAACGTGCACTTCCGGATTGAATCTCTGCGGAGGGGAGTACACAGGTGACTGAAGGTGTCCGTGTTGCGCCTCGATCAATGGCTGCTGGAAATCCTGGAGAATCGCCACGGCGCACTGGAGCTCGTTAGCGCTCCAGTTGCGTCTCTGAGTAGGGGGAGGCGGTTGTAAGAGCCCCTCTTCCTCGAGGGAGGGGCTTAGAATCATGGAGAGATCCATGTCTACTGATGTTTATGCCTGCACTCTTTCTTTTTTTTCGGCTCTGCTGCTTGCTCGCTACTGGGGAGAACTGGCACTGAAGGCCAGAGCAGAAACGCGAACAACCCACCAACCAAAAGGAGCCTGGCGACACGGCGAGCCACAACAGCGACTTTGCAGCGATTTGTGCATGTACACGCGTGTGTCGCGTCACGTTTTATCTAGGAAGTTGTATGATATTGCACCTGCAGGTTGATGCCAAAACCCGAGCGTTTCACGACACAAACCAGGGGGATAGTGCGAGGCTCCACGTTTGACGCACGCAGTTCTGGCTCAACGTAAAAATAAATGGAATTAAAGAACGAATTGATCCGGCAGTGCGCGCTGTGAGGGCGACTGGTATCGGCTCCACTGAGGGGAAACATGGCGTGCATAAACGAGAGAAAAGTGAGGTCTCGTACGTGTAACAGTACAAAGATAGGGGTTCAGCGGCAACAGTCTTGCACTGCAGCCAGAGACAAAGTATTCAGTGCAGACGCTTGCCGCCCTGCATGGAATTCCACTCAATTGGTGCAATTTACTACATGTATGGAAAAAGCCTCTGCTCGTGTAGCGCCATCGCATTACGTTTTATCGCCGTGTTAATATGGACACGTTGCAGTTGAGTGCAACCTGTACGTGTTCCTGTCACCACCTTCGCTGTTCCCGACCTGAATGCAAACACTTTTTTGCGTTGCTGGAGTAAGTTCTGGACTGCTCAACACTGTACATGAACGTCGGACATACCTGCTTGCCTCATGGCTGCGGATGGTCAGGAAGGAAACTGCATTCTACAACATCAAAATTACGTTGAGGAGTCTACCGGTACATTAACAGCTCGTGACTGTGCACTTTGTGTACTGTACAACATTTTTAACAGTGTTCTGTACGATACATCAACCAGCAGCCAGCAAACGGATCTGCACCCTGCTTGTGAGCTTGGGGTACATGTATTGCAACAGGAGTTTACATGTACAAACTCGTCGAAGCTGATGGCATCCGGATCCACCGGCGCGGCGGCAGGCTGACACGCACGGTTGACATGCAGAGGTGCGAATAGGTGCTATGATCAGTACAATACATGATGTATGATGTATGTGCCGATGACGTCGGCAGTAGACTCAGTTTGGGCTCAACAGGATCGTAGTTTACGCTCTGCCGTAAACTTGTCCCACGAAATGGTCGGTACATGTATTAATACATGTATCACGAAGACGGCAAAGACGCGTAGTATTACATGTACCAGACGGCAAGAGGTTGCTCGCAAGTGGAGCAAGAGTGTCGTGCCACAAGGACAAGAACATAAGCGATCGTCAGCGAGTCTTTTTAATAATAAGGTAAGGTATATTGTGTTACTTAGCCACTAAACTAATGACCTGAACGCTAATATCCATTCTGATCAAGGTATATCGTCCCAATCAGCAGTAATCGTCAGTGAGTCACTTGACATTGCATTGCAGGCTGAACCTGGAAACGGCAGTTTGTCGCTTGGGATATCCATGACACGGACTGGATTTCAAGTGCAGCGTGGAGCCGTAGCCCCATCGATCCAATGATTAATACTGGTACCGTTAGATAAGTGGATTAAATTTGCGTGTTGAAATTCCAATGTACCTTTTTTGCATGTACGCATACAAACCATTTTGCTCTACTCGGAAAAGATTTGACGATTTGATTTTCTCAGTCGGGCAATATACTCACTCTCTTGTAACAAACGACCCAATGAAGTTCATTGAAGATGTTCTGCTACAGATCAACCCTCTATATTTAATATATATCGTGGACTAGTTTTCTATCAAATATAGCAAGTTCATCAGTCTAAGACTGTTACGTGGTATACATTTATCTAATTTGGCTGAAGTTTCGGGAAACTGATAACGTTATCAAAATCTACTACCTATGGGCGATACGATCCCTGGATTCACATGTCAATCCAGTGAGCTAGTGAACGGAGTGTCTAAGAAAAGAGTGTAACGAGCTCATCAAATTCATGGACGTTTCCTTAGAAGCAACGAAGTATCATTCTAAAAAGGCACTGGGGGACTTCAGAAAAGACGCAAAGCAACTGTGCAAAGCAATTTGAGATCAAAAATACAATCACCTATCCCTTGAATTGCGTCACCATTTACGAGGGGTCAGTAACGCATACAATCACACAAATTTATCGGTACTTACCGGTATGACGAGCAAACGTTTGGCTGGACGGCACTTCCGATGACCTTAAAAATGTGGTGACAGCTAGAGAGGCTGCGAGTCGACATCTTCTCAGGAGAAATCTGCTGGTGATCCTCCTGAGAAGCAGCATCAAGGAAAGGAACTACCTTACCGCAGCTAGCCTGCACAGTCCTCACGAGTCACCGTGGCAGCGTATCTACGACGGCGGTCTTCCAGGTGGCTTTATTGCTACCGTTTCCCTTCCTCCGGCCTCTTTCAAGGTTCTTCTGGCCGAATTCGCCAAGTTCTACAAGGTCAAGTGGCGAATAGGGCAGCGCGGTCGTCCTCCAAACTACGGTCACTGCATGCTGCGCTGGGTTGCGTGCTACATTTCTACACAGCAGCGGTAGAACAAAAGACACTGTGTGAAGTATTTGGTATCCCACCAGCCACTCTGTGCAGCGTTCTTGCTAATGCAGAGGTTGCGTTAGAGAAAGCTTTAAACGGACTTTCAGATGCGGCCGTTCGCTATCCTTCAAAGGAAATGCAAAGGGAGTGGTCGACAGGGCTGCCGAAAATTAAATTCTGGATTAATCTACGTATAAAAAAACCAATCAATTATTGAATTAATTGGAATTATTGCGACCAATTCCTTTACGAACCGCTTCAACAGCGTAGACGTCCCATACGTCCCTGTTGCAATGTAGAAACATTAGTGACTCGAGGGTGGCCGGGTCCATTGACTTACGCAGATCGCTGTAGACCAACTTGGCACGCGAGAAGAAGCGCTCGCACTCATTTGACGTGGGCGGCACGAAGTCGACGTTGATGAAGGCCGGGGCACGAACACTCTTGCGCTTCTTCATCGCACGCGCGGCGAATGAGTCGTCGTGCTCGCCGCCTTCGTGATCGTTGTCATCGCTGTCCTCTTGGCGACCGAAAGCAGCACAGGCCGTGCGCTCAGCGCTGGTTAGCTTCTGCTTCCGTTGAAGTTTGACGATTCCACTCTCTAGAGCAGGGTAGTTGACGATAGCGGCGGTTGG
>JAIKVB010000362.1:0-28816 GCA_024679045.1 Phytophthora brassicae | reverse complement strand
ACACGTTTACGTGTTTGACTAACATCTTATTTCCTCTTGGTTTAACCCACCATAAGTTGGGATAAAGAGGTTAGCATGCCGACAGAAGCAATATCAATATTAAGTCACAGGAGTTATGGGTTCAAATAGCAACAAATGCTAACAACTTCAACATGAACACTTCAACTTGAAGCCGCACACATCTAAAACGGCGAAGTGTAAGAAGCAAAAGTGAATGATGTTATTTGAACGGTAAATGCAAGACATAGCTATTCTAACGACAACGCAGGCCCGACAATGGCAGGTCTCCCCAGTGTTATTTGCCGGTGCTCCAGGAACAGATTTTCCCGCTAACCGCAAGCACGTTATTTAAGTGAACGCACACTCCGTACTCATTCCATGAGCGACAAGGACACGTCTTAGCTACTGGGTTGACTGTCCACCCATCGATAGGCTGATCTTCGATTTCCATCATTTTTTTGCTGCGCCTTTTTAACGCTGGGCAGAGTTTCTTCCAGGTCGCAGATTCATTAGGATAGAGCGTCGGGTTTTCTCGTTGAAATATATGCACGGCGTCTTCGCAGCACTTTCCTTGGCAAATGACACACCATTCAAACCGCCTTGCTCCAGGGAACACTTTTGTACAATCAGATCAATGTAACCCAGAGATCTGATAGTACTATGGATCATGTTATCAAAGTGAGGCAATACAAAAGAAACGGAGGGAGAATATTTTAGTGCTGGGTAGATGCGCGGCGAGTTGCTGCAAGCTCCATCTAAGCGGCAGCAGTTTGGAGTGCTGTAGATAGACAATTCGGTGTTTCGACATGAGTTCAAAAAACAATCTCACACGCATTAACACGGATCACCGTCGCCAATGTCCGCAAAGGCGAGACCCTTAGCTAATTGAGACTACAAATGGGTGTCACAGAGGTTGGTCACAGCTCTCCGTCCTAACAGCCGCGTCTACAACTTTGGGATCGAAAACAGTGGTCTCCGAACGCGCAGAGCCTTAAAGCGTGCATTGACCCCCGGAAGTCTAAGCATTTCCTTAGTTCTTCGAGCCTTTCCATTTTGCGCGTGATAAAGGGTCATCCCGCTGCGGGTCGCACCGCATTTCTTCTAGTCGCGACGCTTTCTCGATCGTGATCATTACAGCTCCCAGGTATTTTTTTGGTTTGGTGGCGAATTTTTGCTCGCTGAAGTCTGGTTGAAATCGATTTGATGTAGCCACTCACGGCCGACAACTCTGAGTCCGTCAATGCGACCGTGTGCTGAGGCTCTTGATCTTCGCTGACGGGTGCAGCCTCGATTACATGATACTCAACATGTGTTGACGTTACATTTTCACGATGCTGGAGCCGCATCGCGCAAACTGTAGCACTGCTGTCCGCTCGCGCAACTATTCGTTCTCCGGTGTTAGATGATACCAGGTCTGCTGCGACGTCGGCGCCGAAGAGCCTGTAATCCGCACGCAGAAAAAAATGTCCAGGTCTTGGTGCGGGTGCTGCACTTGTCGACGGAGCCATTCCAACTTCCCTTGTGGTGCTAGACGCCGATGATTCACTTTCCACTGCCACAACCGTCAAAGAACTACTCGTAGCCATGCTTTCCGAGAACTCGCCGAGAAAATCCTCGCCTGCGTCGGTGCGATGACCCCCCTGTCAATATCGAGCGGCTTGTCAGCGCCGGAGGCAGTATCAATGATAATAACTCTGGCCTCCCGATATCAACGCGGGTTAGCGCACACGAACGCCATCGAACAATACGCGATCTTGTAACCGGCGTGCAGCTCCTCCGGTTGTACCTGCGATGCGGAAAGTGGGGTCATCGCGCGGATCCTCGTTCTAGACGCGTGTGCAGCGGCAACTTCCCTTGGGTTGATGGGGAGGATTTGAGTGCAATATTGGAACTCGCACCACCTTCGGAAGACCTCACCTTGGGAAGACCTCGGAATTGTTCGACGTGCGACGTGACGTGACAAGGGTGTGGCGCAAACCTGAGCGCCTCGGATGCACCAGCGCTGCGGCCGAGATACACTGGTGATGTTTTCATATGCAATGCACATGGTGTGTTTTTCAGATCCGACGTGTGTTTTAACGTTTCTTCGCACGAAAAAACACAAAGTTAGGTTAAGTTAGTTTAGTTGTAGACCAAAGCGTATGGTGAGCGTCTTAGCTACAGCAAACCCATCTGGAGGGGTCCGATGCTGGACCGAGTGATATTTGCGTATGCGTCCCGGCGCCGAGCTAAACAATAATTTGATCCTCAAACTCGCCAGAACATTAATTTCCATACTCATGTATTCGCGAATAAAGTGAACCGCCTAGCTAGGCGCCGGAGGGACGCCTGGTTGAGCGCAGCGCAGCCGGTCACAGGTGTATCAATATGACACTCATGTGACCGTAGTCGACTCAATCTACGTTCACAGGCATTTGAGCTACATGTATTATGCAACACGGGTGCAAATTGTAACATCGATTTCAATTAGCTGAAATCGAACACCACACTGTGAGAACACCGTAAAAACAACCAAGGAATAAGGACAAACAAAGAGATCCTTGGGCAAACAAATTTCTAGTATGACCAACACACAAACAGTCGGGAAAGTACACACGACCAACGCGACGAAAGTACCTACCGACCAGTAGCCATCGTGACCTCTAAAAAATAGATTTTTTGGATTAGCATATTCGACAATTTATTCAGTATTTTGCGTTTAGCGATTGCGAAATGGTGAAACGACCTCACTACTGGACTCAACTATCGTCGAGACCCAGTGAGGAAGGTCTAGATGAGTGGATGGATAACTGCAAGTCTTTTGTCACGAACACATGTAATGTTGTAAACTGTCAGCTTTGCGCTTTCAATATGGAGTTTCACAAGATGTGCTACCAGCTTCTGACCTGCAAGTCGGCCGTATGCAGCAACATTTCTGACGAGAAATGTTCATGGCGAGCGACGCGCCATAGTACAAGCAAGAACATCGTCTTCTGCATTGGATCGCAAAAGACCAGCTTACCATCGCCAAAAGCGCGCAAATTGACCCGCGGAATGAAACGGGATGCGACACAGCCTATCGGAAGTCGTGCAAAGCCAAATCGAATTAGGAACAACATTCTGGATTGCTTTGATCCCGAGAGTGGTGCAGCTCTTGAGCTCAGCCAGTTTCAGCATTAATAGCGCATTACAAGCGGACCCGATTGAAAGTCACCTATTTTTTGTGGTGACATGCAAGGTGTGATTAACGGGCTCAAAATTCTCTAAGAACTCGGAGATAACGATCCCTTCATATCTGGATACAAGAGTGAGATTGATAAATCTGTCTTAGGTGACGGGTCCGACGATAGTCTTCTCATTGTAGGCATGACAACGCCGGTCATGTTGAAGACATTACGCCATGCTAGCGAGCATATATTTCACATTGATGCTACATATAAGCCAATCAGGCTGGAAACCATACCGTTGTCGTTGGAATATCTGAGTATGCAAGGAGTTTTCACCCGGTGCAATGTTTATAACTTCGCAGGTGCCAGGACCCATTATTCAGAGGGTCCTAGAGAAGATTTTCGATATGTGTCGAGTCGTGACCGGTGAATTCCCGGAGATACGTTATTGTAAGGCAGATGCAGACAAGGCTCAGTACAAGAAGACTTACCACCTAGTAAATGATATTCGTAATATTTTTTTTATATTGTAAAGAACGTTGAAGACCATATATCTGGACTTTTCGGATATGAAATTTCGCTCGTGTTCAGGTACTTGTACCTGATGCACTTTGCACGAGACGCAGAAGCATTCTCTAGTCCGGCTAAAAAAGCTGTTTAAACTTGGAGCGAAGATCCATTACTGAAACCATTTGATATGTACTTAAAAAAACAATGGTTGAACACGGTTTTCTCGAACTGGAGTGTGCACTGGACTCTGCCAGGGTACAGTGCGCGCGGTAATCTTGAATGCTGAGCGTCATCGGCAATTTAAGAACCTACTTTATATAGACTGATGTTGGTTGGGATATGATGTGGGCTGTGAATATCAGTTGTATATTTCGTGTCAAAACATTAAATTGCTATTCGTACCCCATATCGCTTGCTGTGAATATCAGTTGTATATTTCGTGTCAAAACATTAAATTGCTATTCGTACCCCATATCGCTTTCCTTCCATCTAGATATCAGCATGACTCAAGAGATGGTCCAAATACGTAGGCCTACTATAATTCATAAACTAAAACTTGCTCTTGACTTGGTTGAAGAGCTTTTTTATTACTAACCCAGCTTTCGAGCGTATAATCTGGGGTAATCGTAGAAACGCGCTGTACAACACGTTTCGTACTAACCGGTTGAGCGACTCACATCTTGTAGACTTGATCTGTACAGTGTGTCCTATGAGCTATGGTGAGAAGTTATGTTTAATAGGTTGATGCCGTTTTTACACGATTTCACGGGGGTACGTATACATATATTGTAGCTGTGTGGCAGCGGGTTAAACGATTGTCAAAACAATTACAAGACGATATAAGGAACTCTTTGTCTTTTCAAAAGTTCTGGCGTTCATGTGTAGGGCGTCAATACTTCAATACAACGGCTCTAAACGTATCCACTGAGCAGCAGGTACGATTGTGTAGGGCGTCAATACTTCAATACAACGGCTCTAAACGTATCCACTGAGCAGCAGGTACGATATATTGTTGATTTGCGTATGCAATTAGCAACGAACACGTTTACGTGTTTGACTAACATCTTATTTCCTCTTGGTTTAACCCACCATAAGTTGGGATAACGAGCTCAAAGCGGTAAAGACGACTCGAATGTCATAAAAAAAGGTGACGACTCGCCATGCCGTTAAGCCGTATCAGAAAAATATGTATGACATGTGCTACATGGTTATTTTGACGTATGATGGTTTTTCACACTTCCAACTAGTACAAGACGAGGCAAGCCGGTATGTGTGGGGATTCCTGATGAAGAGAAAGGAAGACGCCTGGGCCCTGGTGCTAGACCAGTTAAGATGGCTGCTTGCTCAAGGTCATAAAGTTGAGGTCTTCAACTCCGACCAAGGTCGAAAACTTTTTAATAATAAGATGATGACATTTCTTACTGCCCATGGGGTTTAATACACCTGGACCAATGCGTACAGGCCAGAGGAAAACGGATTAGTAGAACCGATGAATGGTATCGTTGGTGCTCAAGTGCGTTGGATCTTGACAACTGCAAACATGCCAGACATTTTGTGATGTGGGGTATTCTATTTTGCGTTAGAAGTGAGAAACATCTCGGCAACGAAGGCTCTGAACGGGGAGACACCTTACTGTATGGTTTTAGAGAGCGACCAGACGTATCCAAGCCCCGAACTTGGAGTTGTGTGGTGTTCGTGTTCACGCCGAAGAAGCTTCGCAAGAACAAGCTACAAAACCCCGGAAAAGCTGGATTGCTCATGGGTTTCGTCAAAAACTCGGAGATTTTTCGTGTGTTGTGTGTGATTCAGGCGATATTCAAGAGGTTCGATCTGTGGAGTTTTACGAAGGGTGGACAGTTGGTCGCAGTTACGTAGAACTGTTACTCGCTAATCGCTATGGTAAAGGACGTGCGCGTACTCTACCTAAAAGGATACCGTTTCTTCGTCTTCATGTGACTGGAGAGACGAATTGCAACTGCTCGTTGCCCTACGATGATTTACACCCTTCAAAGCGCCGCTGTTGCGACGATGATACCACTATGTTTCACGCTGAAGTGGAACTTCCGGTTTGTGCAGGTCACCTGCAGAGTCTCCGTTGTGTAGTCCTGATGTTACTCCTCCCGCTGGGGTAGGAGATCAGAACTATATGCGTGGGGTTAACCCTTCGCGTACTGTATGTACTGATGCTGATGTCCGACAGGATCTGCAGGATCTGAAAGGCGCGCCTAACAGCTATTTCAGGGATTTTCAGCACCCTGTGATATCGCGAGAAACTTTATCTTCGGTGTGGGAAAGTGTAAGAGTGGTTGGAAGTGAAGTTGAAGCAGTTGACCTCGCTGACGATGCTGAACGAGAATATGATTCATTGGAAGAAAAGACAGCAGTTTATATTGTTTCTAGTGATAATGCAAATTGGAGACGTGAAGTTGATGATGCATTCAGTGACATTGGAAATGATGAAGATGTAGAGGAGCTAAGTGACACTGCTGAGTCATTTTGGCGTTCGACTCGAGTTTGGAGACCAACCCCGAAGTATCGTGACTTTGAAGTTAAGCTCCCTGCAAGTCTTGTGATTGAAGCTGTAAATACCGTAATGGAGCCCCAGACTGTACAAGAAGCTTTGGCTGAGCCTGATTAATATGTGGATTAGAAAAGGAGTACAGTGATCTTATGAGGAACAACACTTGGGAGCGGCCCAAGGATACAAATGTGCTCTCCTGCACGTGGATATGTGTGAGGAAGCGCGATGCGCATGGAAATGTAGTTCGTCACCGCACCCGCATTGCAATTAAGGGCTGTCAACAGGAGTACGGTGTGAATTATTGGGAGACTTACTCTCCAGTTGTGGCTCAGGAAGCTGTGAAGTATATTCTGCTGTTGCCCCTCCACTTGGAGCTGAGTGCTCGTCATGTAGACTTTGTAACTGCTTTTTTAAATGAACCTATCGGCGATGCTGAAATCTACATGGAAATGCCTGAGTATTTTGATGATGGCTCCGGTCGTGTCTGCAGATGACTAAGGAGTTTATATGGTCTGAAACAGGCGCCATTGATATGATACCAAACGCTCGACAAGCATCTATGGTCATGTAGCTTTCGTCGTTCTAAGATGGATGGAGGACTGTACTCTCCTTCAGTTGGAGAAGACCCATTATTTGTGTCGGTTTACGTAGACGACTTGATTATCGTAGGGACTGACGATAATATTGGGTTGGTCCTGCGTGAGCTTCGAGCGAAGTTTCGAATTAAAGACTTGGGTCCTGTGAATGATATTTTACATACGGAGATTCACTATGTACCTGGTCAAGTTTTGTGGATGTCACAAAGTGGCTACATCGACAAGATATTAGAACGCTTTAAAATGGAGGAATGTCGACCTGAGCTACACCATAAACTCTAGGAAATTTGCCAGATTTTCTTGAGGATGACCAACCAGGAATTTAATGACCCTAATCTACCATATCGATGATTAGTGGGTTGTCTTCGGTATTAAGTTCAAGGTACACGTCCTGAGCTGTACGAACACTTGGGAAGTACATGAGCAAATATTCTCAAGAGCAATTTGTGAAGGCAAAGAGAGTTCTGTGCTATCTTCGAGGAACTCGTGATTATGGAATTTTGGGAGAAAAGCCTGCAAGCCCTAATTTGCATTTTACAGCTTACCCTGATGCTGATCTTGGTAGTGAAAAAGACGATCGCAGATCAATAACAGAATTCGTGCTTCAGATGAATGGATGTACTTATGCCTACAAGAGTCGTAAGTAATCCATTGCTCATGACGATACTTGCAGTACAAAGTTTATTGCTGCTGCAGAGTGTTCACTCATGATTGTTTGGACACACAATCTTTATGAAGATTTTAAACTTTGCCGTCGTCGCCCGAATGTTTTGTTCCAAGACAATCAGTCTACGATCAAAGTGATTAAGGCTGCAAAGGGTAACTACAAGATCAAAGGGGTTGATTTGAAGTATCACAAGGTGAGAGATTTGTACGAGCGTGGAGGTTTCGACGTACACTACTGTCCTACAACGGTTATGCTAGCTGAAATTTTCACCAAGCCGCTGGGACGACAAAGTTTTGCAAATTACGTGAACGTTTGAATGTGATACCGTTACCTTTAATGGAAACGAGCTCCAAATATAATTCACAAGCGGGTCACGAAGTGGTGGAGTGTCGGAGCAAGTAGTTACCGGTCGAGCTCCGCTATTTGTAAACATCGTTGGTGAATGATCGGTTGAGCCGTTAGTGAGATTGACTCATGCGTATACTGAAATTAGTATTAGTATAGTTTATCCAAGAGGGGGTTGTCACCTGAGAGGTTTTCCCCTCCTCGAACCCAAATTCTCCGTGGGAAAACAACGCCTTGTGTATTCGTTCTCGTGTACGGCCTCGACAGCAAGATACGTTTGCCACTAAAGTTCTTCTGCGCGTGTCGCTAATATCACCTTGCCTCCCCATATGCACACCATGAGAAAGCAAAACAACCATACGTTGGTGTAAGGGTGGCCGTGGTTGGTCCTGGGCTTAAGCCCACGTGTTCCGCACACGAATCTTAAACCGTAGATCGTAACTATAGGCGGATGCACCAGAAACCAGAGTTGGGAGAAAAATATTGTTTTGCCAATATTTCCAATATTTGTGTTGTAAATACTTTATTGATCTCATGTTGATATTGACCAATATGCTTTCAGTGGACTTCGTAAACTCATCAATGTAGATAGACTGCAAGAGTGAGTGTCTGACCAGCAGGACCTGGCTTTTGTCCTTTACAGGGAGCTCGGAGAAAACTAGATTCTGGAGCCTGGGAAGTCCTATTAGTGCGGTCTGTGTGGAGTCAAGCCTACAGTAAACTCGAGTGGGGAGAGACCACCCTCGCTAACGGTGTGAGGACGATGCACCGCTCTACGTACCTTCAAGCTTACCGGGATCTTGCCGTGAGACCTGCGTATCTTCTAACGGACGTTTTGGTTGTTGTCGTCGATGAGAATGCTCTCAACGTATTTCGCTGGTTGGACTGGATCGTCCAAGAACGTCGTGAGCTATCGTGGGAAAACGCTCTAGGTATACCGGTACCTTCACGCAGTAGAAAACATGTTTCAAAGAAGCAAAGCAACGAAGTATCTGCTCTAATTTACTCCCCTCCGAGACGAGACCTAGTTGAAAAGCAACGAGGTAATCTACTCTCATTTTCTCCTCTCCGAGACGAGACCAAGTTGACAGCGGACATTGTAGATATTGATGTAGATATAGACTTTTTCGGGGTCGTATACAGTCGGCTCGGCTGTTTGGGTCGTGCAATTTTGACGATCCAACTTCAGACCTGACCAAGAGTGTCTTATAGTACCGTACGCTTCTGGGGTTACAGCGCCTGTATTGTGTGTATTTTTCTGATATTGCTCAATAATAATAAAGAAATATGCTGATGTATCAGGGAGTCCCTAGTTCGAAGAACCCACAAGACTATTTACATATAGCCTTTTCCACAAAACTAGTGAGTATTAGTTCCTGGTGTAAGTGTAAAATGGTTTCTGCATTATCGACCCTCGGCCTTCGTCTCGCTAGTGCTCAGCAAGCTCCAACCAAAAATCAGGTAGTGTTTATGTGTCACTGTCGCTGTCAAGGAATGCTTCCGTATCACTACCGCAGTCGGAAGCTTCAAGAGCATGACAACCAGAACTGTTTCTCCGCGTACTACGCAGCCAGAGCCCCTACTTCAGGTCCCTCTAGATTATAATCACCCTGTTCCGATTTGTCACAACTGTAATCAGTAGCTATCTCACCTTCAGTCATGTTATACCCACTCTCAGAATCATTGGCTTCATATAAATTACTTTAAAGTAGTAAACTTCACTTGTATAGGCAGATTAATCGTAGCAATTGCTCTCTGGGTATCGGTGAGCGTTTTTAAGCATATTTGCATATAGTATTTGGACACTGGTGTGGGTGTTTACAAGGTAATATTCGCTGGTATTGGGGCGAACTGCAAATGGGCAAAACACTTTGTACTGCGGTACACAATACAACTCAGCCCAATCTTTCGCTTTAAGGACTATGCCCGAGTGTATGCATCAGGGATAGCCAAAAAAGCGTCTCAGGTGATGAAGAGCTGCAGCTTAGAAGTAACGGGGGTTGATAGTATAGTTTTGCAGGTGCTGTCGGTATTGTAGTATTTTACTGGAGGTGCGCAGGGTAGTGTAGTATTTATTATCAGCTTTTAAGTTTGTTTCAATGCCCAGAAATGGGGTTTTGGTCATTCCTCGTATGCATAACCCTAATGAAAGATCTTCGATGTTGAACTGCGTTTCTATTTTTGTGTTCGGGAACGCCTTGGTGCAGTGGAACCGTCTGTCCCCACTGAAGCCTTCCTGGACATGCTGGCCACCGTCAATTGGGCCCAAATGGAAATGTTATGGTCGCACTAATACGGTTCTTATGCCATGCATAGACACTAATAGTACGCTTTGTTTTTGACGACCCAATTCACGACCACCATAGAAGACGACCGAAACGTACACACGACCAACCACGAGCCGACCTGTATACGACCCCGAATAGAATCAACCGATGTAGATATTGAATATTGCCGATAATTTATCGGCTCTGAAGAAGAAGATCCATCAATATATATTGATATGTTTTCCAATTCGGGCCGAAACAGTAGGTCACTTAAGGAGTTGGTTAGCAACTAGGCAAAGATAGAATACTTGCGAGGATCTATAGAATCTCGCGAAACAACATTAAATCTTATGAATGACCAAGTCTTCTCCGAAAGACAATGCAATTCTTTTGCGTGCAGATCAATATCTCATGTGTAGCAATGCAACTACCCCATTCACTTGGTACACACGATTATTTAAGACTGCATGCTTGTAGTACATGTATGGGGTGGGGTGTATGACCTTTCGTTGTTAATATCATGAGGTCTTCACTTTGGATAACAACTCAATTCGTTTTCAACTTCTATTTTCGTTCGTGCATACCCGGGTGGATGGTTTTAACATGGACACAGGCGTGTGAGACCCACGGGCAACAACGTGAGGCATGAGGCGGTTACGATAAAGATTAATCGCCAGGGTACTAAGTAATACATGTAGCTGCACTTCTAAGAGCACGATTGGCTGTCATGCAAGCGCTCCAAACTGGCGAGGCGGTTCATGGTCAGCTTATGAGCCGTGGTTTACGTTAACTGGCAGTTTGTCAGTGTCTTGTGTGTGGAATCGAAAAAGCCTCTATAAATCGGCAGACAACCCACTTCCACGCTGTGTGGGTCACTTTTTCCCGAGAGATCGACTTTTTCACGTTGCCTCCAGTCTCCCGAAAAAGACTTGCCTCTTCAAAGAACAGCCATAAATTCTTGGTGTTGCCAGTATTTAGCTGGGTGCATAATGTCCCGGCAGGTTTTCAATTGGTCCAGTATAAGATCCAGTCAAAGTCTACCGGTAGTACAATGATGATGAGAACGGCTGAATTAAGATTCCAGTACATATTAATTGATATGTACTGTTTCCAGTACTCAAATAATGGCTGTGTTGCCAGGGAAAATCCAGAACATATGTACTGGATTGTGGAAATTCCTCGAAAAGAGAACGCGTGAGTCGCACCGTAAAAAGATCGATGTGTAGCCAAAAATCAAGGGCAGCAGACGAAATGTGGCGTAATGAAGCAATTTACGGTAGAAACACAAAACGATTATCTGGTCTTTGACATCTGCTCATTCTCTAAGGACTTTTTGCCAAATGATGGCGCTATTCCGATAATCTAGTCAAACAATGATGACTTCGCCAAATGATGGCACTCTGCTATTTTTGATTGCACTCGATTTGCAGGGTATATGTATTTAAAGTGCGACTCAACGACTAACATTCAGAATTCGCTCTTCGTGTTCACAGATACTCGAATCTTCCCACTGTTCAACATGGAAGTACTCTCGGTGACCGATGCCTAACGTGATCCGATTACGCTTCGCGTTTGAGTCGAGGGAAGCTGCAACACTTCACATAAATAAAAATATTGTGCTGGCTAAAGGTAAACGTGCCATCCAGCGTCGTGCACGCACAGGGAAGGATCGAACTGTGTACGTTTGTACTAGCGAGACCGACTGCTCGTTCATAGCAGTTCTTTTAATGCCCCTTCGTGCGCCAAATGGGTATCCCATGTCGTCACATGATCTCCGTTCTCACTTCACTAAAACTAAGTCATACCTTCTACGGGTATTTCGACGACTGCTACTTGGTGAAAAAAACTACATCGATCTCTACAAGGTTGAGCAAGCTAACAACATCAAACTTCCGGCTCAATCGTCGCACAGAAAGACACCCCTGTATTTGAACCAGTACCAACCGTGAAAAGAGGCCGAAGTCAAAAGAAACATATTGCATGTGGTGAGGAAACACCGAGTAGTTCAACCGCCAAGAGACGACGCTGCTGAATCTGTGGTAGCTTCGGCCCCAACGTACGCACGTGTACTAACCACGAGCCGAGTACAATCGAACAGTAAGGGTGCATTAAACTGAGTGCCATCAAAAATAGCAGACTGCCATCATTTGGCGAAGTCATCATTGTTTGACTAGATTATCGAAATGGTGCCATCATTTGGCAAACGTCCCATTCTCTGAACCATCGCACAAACGGGACGGATGGCTGATCCAAGCAGCCAAAACCAGGGAAAAGTTAGGGAACTCCCTTAGCGGAGCTCCCGAGCAGAAAAAGGCACGCCATAAGGTGTTAGTACGTGTACATAAAACGCCTGTCTACTTCGCTCGAAATAGATACTGTACCAATACATAAGCAGATACGGTATATTATATTAATTATACTGTAGAGGTTTAAAGATCAGCTGCAGTACAATATGCTATAACATCACGCTATGCATTATAAAATTGCATCAGTAATTATGCTCTAATCGTTCAGGTCTCGCAGCCCAGCGTAGCCCCAGGAACGTGGGGTAAAAACGGATTGCCAAACTCGTCATGGTTTTGTTGTGCATGGCGCAGGTCCGGAAATGACATGGTAGATATGGCAGGCCGTGACGGTTCGTTTATTTCAAATCCGGATAACGCACGCCTGGTGCTATGAATTCCATGTCCTGCTCTATGAAGACGTTCTTGCTCAAGCAGACGTGGTCTTTTTTGCCGAGGAGCAGGTTCCAAAATCCTCGCGTTTACTTCTATTATAGGAACAGGTAGCCACCAGTGCCTATCAATATGCTCTGGCATCAATTTCATAAGTCCGTTGGACAAAATAAGGTTAGCCAGATCGTGTACACAAGGGCGCCCGTTTGTGTGTCTAAAAACTCCTGTGCAAACAGTTTGTTCACCACCACGGACTACAGATTTGTGTGCAATTTTCCAAATCTTGAATGTTTCTGTCAGGGCCCGCACACTGATTTTGTTGCACCACCGCAGAAAAATTATCTTCGTAAAGTATGCGGGATCTCACTTTTTTTGTAACCCTCTTGGACCTTATTATTTGTTACACACTTCATCCACCAAGGCACAAGCCTTTGAAAACTGTAACTAAATCACCTTTAGAAGTATCTATCCATCCCTTCATAGTAGCATGAGTACCTTCAACTGTAGAAGTATCGTAACATCCAAAATGAACATATTTATCAGTTCAGCATCGAACAAACTTAGTTTTGTACGGCCACCAGTGTTTTGCAAGATACTTATCCATATCGGGGCTGAGGTCGCGAAGCTCAGAGCATTTTACTTCAAACTCGGTATCAGTGGTTGCATTGATAGTATCGTCGTATCTTGACATAAATGTGTCAGCTTTCAACTCTTTCATTTTTTGTAGCTCAAGTAATGTCGTTGTAGATAGAGCAGTCACAAATATTTTCTTCTGAGCATGAGCTAAAATATTACGCCGAATGTGCCAGCGACAAAGCAATTTGTCGGAATGTGGAAAAACAATTTCTGTCGCGTTCGTACAAGCCAGGTCTCGGTCAGTGATAATAACCCTTGACATCGGAACATTATTTCGTTGCATGAGTGATTCTATTTCTGAGAGAGCCCAAACAAAATCTTGTTCTGATTCTCCTGGCAGCCAGACGTGTGCAAATGGCAAAATTGTATTCATTCCAGTGAATGTTATGACATTTAATAACGGCATGTGATACTTGTTAGTCTTGTAGGTACAGTCGATCACAAGTACATCCATAAAATGCTGTGCTAACTTAGTCGTTTCAGGGTGAGCCCACATTAAGTAGCAGAGTCGGTTCGTATCCGGATCAACTTGGTGCGTATAACGACAGTTATTGTCGCTCAACAATTCAAACAGAGCCTCGGTACTCGTCATCTTGGACAGTAGTTTTCCACGCGCTGCCATTTTCATGTTAGCAATGTCTCTTGGGAGAATTAAAGTGTCTTTATCTTGCAAAATTGCCGTGGCATACATTTTTGAAGTTGGAACACCCGCCCTAGCCTGAATTTCAAATAAGTCCTGAGTCACTTGATAAATTCTGAGCTTCACGGACGCTGCGCTGACGATGGGCCACATGCACTCGAATATCGGAGGAAGGAGGATGATCGTGCGTCTGACTGCCGTCTCTGGTGGATGCGATTATCCATGGTCCGTGCGTATTGCTTGGGTCTACCGATTCAATGCTAATTCTCATTTTGCATCCCGTCCTCTTTGATGTTACTAAAAGCCGTTGTCGGTCAGAACTTGACAGCTTCCTTGTATTCTTAGGTTTTCCTGCGTGATCCCAGGCAAATAGTCGATATCGGACGTCTCCTTTTTCGTTGTAGGCGGGATTTGCACGAGAAACGTTAAACTTATGATTCATTGTCCACTTGTGTAATGCCGCTTCTGCTATTTGCTCAGTATCGTACAGAAGACGTGGTGGTGCCTCTATGAAGTACTCTGGTGATGGAATCGTGTCGCGTAAATAGTTGCTTGGACTTAGCGGCTGACGTTCCCATAACTCGGGTGGGTCTCCGCTATGCATTTTCGTTCAGCTAGCAAAGTTTCGAAATGGAGGGCAAGTGGTTTCGCTTTGGTATTGGTACAGTATCTAGTTCGAGCGAAGTACACAGGCTTTTTATGTACGGGTACTAACGCCTTATGGCGTGCATTTTTCTGCTCGGAAGCTCCGCTAAGGGAGCTCCCTAACTTCTCCCCCGAAACCAAAACTCGAGGAGTCCTCATGTCCCAGCTGCCGGTCAAGAGATCGGCTTGCGGATCTCGCCATTAAATCCGGTAACGCGAGGAAACATGCCCAAACGCATTACTTGGTGAGAGTTGGCGCTCGACGTTGATGCGGGGGATACGAACGATCTGCTGAGCGGAATGACGTCGTTCGAGATAACAAAGAGCAACGCTAGACTTGTACGGCCTGCCCGCGGCTAGACGTAAGTCAACGTACGCTGATGGCTCTGCGCAGGTGGCACATCTGGTTCACTTCTCGTGCGCTAGTGGTGAAGTACATCATGGTAGATGCTGACAGGCCAAGTTCAACGTGCTGACTATAGTTTTTGAAGGTGCTGGGCAGCAAAAACCACTGATACGTTTTTTCACGTAGTGTAAAACGTCTACAATGCGATCAAAGGACAAAGTCCCCTCGCTTGTGGCAAGTGCAATAGCTAAACACATGTACGCCATGCAGCGAGATGCAGTTTTGAAGATACGAGGCGAGATTGTACGCAAGTGGAGAGCTCAACCTATCGTGTGGAACTTCACGTAGTACACGTGCGCCCAATGGCTGTATACACTTCAGTACGTGGCAGATCTACGCAACACCGATTGACTTTGCCGCTACAAACAATCCCGTGAGATCTTTAACGCCCTATTCAAGTGAGACTACCCCCTTCGCTGCATGCTGAAAATGGGGGCACTGCTGAGGAGCTGAACAACTGCTGTGAGGACCAGTCGTCGAACAGGGAGACCGCTGTCCGTAAGCGGAGCTGAGCTGTAATATGTTTATAGTACATAAATCTAATCAGAGGACGTAATATGTTTATAGTACAGATATCTAATCACAGGACGCGCTGAAATTACATTGTACAAAGTACTCGCTTGCAGAGGGAGGAATATAAACTTTTGAATAGATATGTATACGAACCGAAACGTTGTGCTAATCTCCAAGTGCTAGATGCTGCCTAAGCGTTTTATTTTCTCTACTGTCGTCCTACTCTTCATCGTCGTCGAAGTCAACCCAGCATGAGTTACACGCGCACTTAAACCAGATCTCGTCGCCGTAGTTGACTGTAAGATGTTTGCCTGGTAAGATAGTCTTGTTCATCCTCGCAAGCAGGTTTACGTTTGCCATGTTCTGCATCTCCCCGAAATCAACGTTTGGATCGCAGGAGTGGCTCATGAAGCGCATTATCGATCCGCAATTGAACGGTTCGATATAGACGAACTTGCCATACACTGACTTCACGGTGAACAACATTGTATAACCACTCTTCTGATTTACAGCTTGCACTGGCTTCCCCTCAACGACGGTCGACGTATTCGCCAACTATATCCCCTACTTCAATGTGTGCTGTAGTATGCACGCCAAGACCTACGCGGCAAGTGTCGTACTCCCTCCTTTTTTTTTATTGCCTCAGTTGACCAGGATAGATGGCTCCATATTATTGCCTCAGCTCAGAATTGATATTCTTTTTGTATCAACAGTATTAAGAGAGGGAAACTTTGACTTATTAGATAAATTAACCGGTTCTTTTGCAGCGGCCGAAGTTGCGTCCTTTGCCGCTTGAACGAACAACAGAGCCTGTAAATACGTTTGAGTGTTGCACTTAAACCAGGTGACGCTTCCATGGTCGCCCGATGGTCCTACGGTCGCGTTTGAATGTCGACGCAAGGACTTTGATGTCACCACTACGAAGCACGCCATTAATGGAACGAGCGAGCAAAAAATACACCACAGCCCTCCTCTCCGTGGCTGTCAGGTTAGGTGGCGACGGCATCAGCGCCTGAGGGCTTGATGGGTTGACGTGGCGGTGGATTTCGTAATTATAAGCCTGAGAAGGCTTCTTGGTGTGCTCGCCTCTTCCGCACATATCAATAATTGGTCCATAATAAACTGCATAGTGATACGTTGTGGTTGAACAGTCCGGAGGCAGTTGTGTTTCTTGAGAAACTTTAGTCTATACATCATTTCACGATTAGAAAATACCATGTGTCGTCCCATGACCAATGCCTACACATTAACCTTAATCGATCGATGAGTCTGCTCAGCTTTATGAAAGCAAAAAACGTATAATCCTGCTTAATCGTTTCGTTGAACGTCTCCACTGGATTGTTTGTCGACGCATACTGTATGCATACTGTATGCGTCTGTATGTAACGTCTCCACTGGATTGTTTGTCGACGCATACTGTATGCATACTGTATGCGTCGACAAACAATTCAGTGGATACGTTCAACGAAACGATTAAGCAGGATTATACGTTTTTTGCTTTGATAAAGCTGGGCAGACTCATCGATCGATTAAGGTTAATGTGTGCATTGGTCATGGGACGACACATGGTATTTTCTAATCGTGAAATGATGTATAGACTAACGTTTCTCAAGAAACACAACTGCCTCCGGACTGTTCAACCCCAACGTATCACTATTCAGTTTATTATGGAAGGAAAGTGCTGCGAAGACACCGTGCATATATTTCAACGAGACAACCTGACGCTCTATCCTAATGAATCTGTGACCTGGAAGAAACTCTGCCCAGCGTTAAAAAGGCGCAGCAAAAAATTGATGGAAATCGAAGATCAGCCTATCGATGGGTGGACAGTCAACCCAGTAGCTAAGACGTGTCCTTGTCGCTCATGGAATGAGTACGGAGTGTGCGTTCACTTAAATAACATGCTTGCGGTTAGCGGGAAAATCTGTTCCTGGAGCACCGGCAAATAACACTGGGGAGACCTGCCATTGTCTGGCCTGCGTTGTCGTTAGAATAGCTATGTCTTGCATATACCGTTCAAATAACATCATTCACTTTTGCTTCTTACACTTCGCCGTTTTAGATGTGTGCGGCTTCAAGTTGAAGTGTTCATGTTGAAGTTGTTAGCATCTGTTTCTATTTGAACCCATAACTCCTGTGACTTAATATTGATATTGCCGCTTCCTAACTTGAAAAACATAAACTGTCAACTAAATGTCACTTTAGCGTTAGAGAGTTGGCATGTTTGACAACGAGCACATTTGTATTCTATAAGTAAATTGAGCGCGCAATGCTGGCTGGGTTAATTGCCTGGTCTTTCCGATTTCTTGACCAATCAGCGAGTAGTCGAGCAAAATACGAATTCGTTATTGGTCTAAAACATTTAAAGGGCCATGAATTGATTGACCACGTTAATTTAAAAGGCTTACTTTTTGGCATTACTTTTCAGGCTTACTTTTGTCATATTTATTGTCAATTATTGCCCAATTATATATTGTATTGGAGTCGGCCAAATCCAATAATACATATTTTTATTTGAAAAATAAATATATTACTGAATTGCCATATTTAATTCCGACCTCTGCCTTCAACACAGGCATATCAAAGTGGGCAAAACGTAGATGCCAACGCATCAGGGAATCAGCGTCATTACACCTAACATTGCCAGCAGCACGCAGTTCTCCACTTCTATTAGTAGTAGCACTCTGACAACGTTGATGCCTTGAAGGAACGTGAAATACAGTGCATGTCGTAGTCTTCAAGCGGTATCTACCGCAAGACTTCAATAGCAGAAGTTGCAGTCGTCCCTTGGATAGCCATGCAACACGTTGGGAATCAGAAATACCAGTTTTCAAATTCCATCCGTCTTTTTCCAACGTGTTAAGGCTGACCAAATTGCCAGGGGCAGACAACTTGAGCAAAAAACTCTTCAACTGCAATGACACATCTTGGTGCGGTTGTTTGTTATTTAGAAAAAAGAACTGCACACTGCCCACCCCTCGTCATCCGATACACTACCATCGTAGACCTGGAAGGCTTGGTCTGAATCGCTCTGCAATTGAGACAATACATTTTCCTGAATGCACACGTGCACATTACATGCAGAGTCCAGTACCACTCCACGTCCTTCGCGTGAATCACTTACAGAACTAACCCTCAATGTACCACAAGTAACAGAACTGACAGCATCCACAATTTTCTTCTTGTGATTAGCTCCATTACTGGACTTGTTCTACCAACGCTTCCTTTCCGACGTTACAAAACCTTTTCCAACACTCGTCATCAGAAGAATCTTTATTGGAACAATTAGGTCGCAAATGACCAACTTCACCACAATTCTCGTTTCTATGTTGTCGTTCTTTTTGCCTTTCTGCTTACCTCCTTGGTTCCCATTCCCTTGATTCTTGATCTTATTTCCGCTGCCACCACCTCTTTTGCGCTTGCCTCTGCTTTGGTTTTCTCTCTGCTGCCGTTGTCGTACTTTTTTTTCTTCACAGGCAACTACACCAGCAGGTTTCTGCTCTTCAACGCCAACTTTCTCGTCTTCCGCGCGCAAAGCGTTCTTCACATGAGTGGTAGTAGGAACTGGACGATCTGCTTCTCCTTCATGACGCACAACATAGTGGTTGGAGTATTGGCGGACTACGTCTCGATGGGTACGTTACACGTGACCAAACAAAGTTTCGGCATAATCCTCGTCACTAACGCGTTTGCCATAATGGAGAAGTTGTCTACGCAGCGACTCATGAATCCATACTATTCTCAAATGTACATATATTAGATTAGAATTCAGCACGAGTAAAAATGTAGCTTCTATATTCGCTGCTGTCCTCTCGATATATGATATTAGAGGTTTCTTCTAATCAGGAGCAAATTGGAGGAGTCGCTATCACCCTGCCCCCCCCTATGCAAACCATGAGAAAGCAAAACAACCATACGTTGGTGTAAGTGCGGCCGTGGTTGGTCCTGAGCTTAAGTACGCGTGCTCCGCACACGGATCTTAAATCACGGGCATTTTTTAGATCAAACGCAAATCCTCAAAATTTGGAGGAATCCCCACCAAACATATCTGTCGGGGCAAGTAGTTGCCGGTCGAGCTCCGCTATTTATAAACATAGTTTGAGAATGGTCGGTTGAACCGTTAGTGAGATTGAATCACGCGTATACTGAAATTGATATTAGTATAGTTTAACCAAGAGGGGGTTGTCACCTGAGAGGTTTTCTCCTCCTCGAGCCCAAATTCTCCGTCGGAAAACAACGCCTTGTGTATTCATTCTCGTGTCTGGCCTACAACAAGATTCGTTTGCACGAAACTTCCACTGCGTGAGCTGCTAGGTTATGAACCCAAGACCCTGGGACTTTGAAAGTGTATTGTGATGCATTAACGTTCGATGGCTGGATTGGCCTCGACGACAAGCAACACACCTGTGGCTTCTACGCGCCAAGGAGTTTCAACGCCTGCTCTGTGGCTGCACTGACCACAGCATCTTCTACGGCTGCTTCTACTGATTCTACATCCGTTCCTGTGACAACGACCACTGCTGGGGCGCGACTGTGGGTAGCGTCGCTGGTGGAGGCGTTAGCCGGTGCGGTGGTAGTTTGCGAAGTGCTGGTACCACTGGTGATGATGGCAGTTTGCGAAGTGCTGGTATAGCTGATCATGCTACATCTCCTGGCTGCCGAATATCGACGGTTCTGAACACGGTGGCTTTAATTTCGGGTCGTTTCGACTGGATTAAATGGTGTTTCTGGCTATATGGCTCGATGCGAGCTGGAATGGCTACACTGCCGGTGAAATTGGATAACGTGCTAAATGAAAGGTAGTTTTGATCACAGTTACGTACATTTTTTACTCGAATGGACTGCTGGAAGGTTGTGGATGGGACGTTTGATCAGATTGATCTACTACAAAAACCACCTTTTGAGATGAAGAACAATGTTGCCCGTGAGGCAATTCTGTCTGGTTCCCGGCTCAAGACGCTGAGATGCTCTGCCAGGATGAGACAGTACAAGCTGTAACGGGGTTACACGTGGCAAACATAACGTAACGGGGTTACTTAAGGGTACGGTTGATGTGATACACTTAATATCACATCCCTCCCTAATCTGGTATTCTGATTCCTGATAGTTGGTAAGGCTCACAACCACTCGATATGCATTTGACTAGCTTTCACTATGATAGATAGTGAGATTTATAGATTTACACCAAACCGGCTTTGCAGACATAAAAATCATATAAAACAGTTAATCTTTTGAGTTAAAGAGTTCAGTCGCTTTATTAATTAAAGCTCCTAATTACTCTTGGAGTTTATAAGCTGCTGTCTTACGCTAGAAATAAGTTCTCGTATAGAACATAAGGATGCTAACCTGCTTAAGACTCTAAGAGTCGCTAAGCCTTCCTCTACGCTAAAGTCTACGGCAGCCCCGCTGCACAAGCAATGTGGAATCAGTCTCTAGACAAGCAAACTAAGCGATGACGAATACATATCGAATTGGTATTTACCGGTAAATACTAACGAACAGTACTCGTGAGGAAACTTAAAGTATTTTACGGGTCGGTGTTGGGGTCAGCCTGACCAGGACCTGATCAGCAGATATTATATACCCGGCCGGACACCTTACCCGACCCGCGGACGACCCGATTAATATGTATCCCCCAATTCCATGTAGACTCATTCTGTATAATATTGTTCAGACTAATTATGAGTTCGTTTCTTTCTGGCCCACATGAATAAGCCTGGCACATACTAATTTTGAACGCAGACTAATTACTGTAAGCACTGTAGCGGGTGCACTCAAAATTCTAACCCTGTCGATACCGGTATTGTCATGTCTGATTCAAAAATTCTACTGTAAATACAGCAGCACTGTGTCCGTGTGTCTGTCCGTCTGTCCGCACCCGGCGAAAACATAGCCATTGGTCCATATTGCTGCGGAGCGGGCGCTGATTGGTCGAAATGATGTATTTAGCTTCCGAGCGCAGCGAAGGCGACCATGATTGGCTGAAATTGGTGGTGTGGTCTACACAATTGTATTTCCATAGAATCAACGAGAAGCCCGCGGGATCGATTCCCGGAGAATAGGTGGTATGGTCTACACCCTATCGCACTTAATATAAAGGCGATTACTGGCGTTGACACTTGGAGGGTCCACTTCAACGAGGTGGGCTATGATAGGTGGTCGTACGTGTTTCCACGAGCCATAGCATGAAGTAGCTTGTTTGAACTACACCCAAGCGCACTTAGTGGAAATGTGATTACCGGCATTGGCCCTTGGAGGCTCCTCTTCAACGAGGTGGTCTGTGATAGTTGGCAGGACGTGTTACCACGTCCCATAGCATGACGATCCATGGCTGCATAGACGTCACAGTAGTGTATTGCTGCTGCGGCAGCGTTTATCGGTCGGGCTAATACAATTATTGTCTGTTGTTTCAACTTTGTACCATAGATATACATTCGGATTGAAGTTTGGTCTACCCAGTTACTTTGCATAGGTACATATTAATTGCAAGCCAATACATGCTAGTGATGTGTGCATTCTACGTGGAATAAGTAACGCTACAGGGTATCTTCGTTGCACAAGGGCCGCAGACACATGACATAGAATATGGCAGGTAGCCGCAGATCCAATACCTACAAATATTGATTCACAACACGGTAGTAGACGCGACATAGCTACGCTAATTTACAACATGATAGTAAACGCGACATAGCTGAACCAGAAGAGCTACCTACCATCTACCAACTGTATAGACCCACACTCTACTCTACTATTCTACCGACGAGTACTCTGCGAGCTGTAGGTTATGACGACGAAGAATGGCTGGAGACATCAAGCCAAGGAGCCGGTAGGTATGTGTATGTACGAGACCAACCCAACCCCCGAAATATGACGTTATGTGCACGGGGTCGGTGTTACATGTGGAATTCGAACCCCGACTTAGAGCTTCTTACGACGTATCATGCATAGATAGACGGCCGTCGAGGATAGGACATGTGGATGCATGGGTGTACAATTCGAATATTGTGAACATGCAGATATTCGACATGTAGAACGAGGCATGAAAGTTACATATGCATAACGCTTTATGATACAAATTATATATATGACGTAGGTGTGAGACTTTCAGCCGAGCGTAGCGAGGCATGCTTTTTACTCCATGTTAAACACGTGTAATTAAGAAAAAATAACCCGCCGAGAGCAGCGAAGGTGGCCCCGATTGGATAAACCCTAAACCCAGAGTGCTTTGCGGGACCAAAGCAGGGGTCCACAAGTGGACATGGATTATGGATGGAACGTCTAAATTTCGCTTCATCCATTATGGGTCCATAGTACATCATGTATATTACCATTTGGGAGGTTACCGAGGCTAATGTCCGAAAAAATGATAATCGTTGGCAGACCAAGCGTCAAAAGTAAGTCCAATTTTCCTTCCTTTCAGCTCCGAGAATATTGTTTCACGCACATCCAGCGAGAGTAGCTCCATATTCAGCATCAGCGTCTTAGTTGCTATAGATGAAAGCTTGGTGTTTTTTCGCACTAGAGCATGTTCACAAAAGTTAAACTCCCGATTTTCCAACACAGTCCATTCGATCCAATCATGCATATTGCGCTCAGTAGCATCGACCTGAACGAAAACACAGGCTTCGGCGCCGTCTTGCTGAATCTGCCTGAACGACACGTTCACTGCGTCGCGTCCGTGCCGTAGTTTTAAATGACTCACGAGGTTGGTGTAGCCTTTAATCGGGGGCTGTGCAAATGAGCCTGAGCACAATTTGCAATTCTAGGTTGTGGCCGACTGCTGTACAAATAGCGCGTGAACTACATCTTTATTCGACGCAGAAAACGACATTTTCACGCTGGGGTGATCTTTATTCACTTCTATGCTGTGGCGATCAAGCTCGAATGATTAAACTTTGAGAAACACAGCGATGGACTGCTTCAGATACGCAAGGAATGGATGACTGGCACGATTATGCCGGTTAAGTAAAAAATTGTGCCAGTCCATTTCGGCCATGCCTATCCATTATGGCCCTAAATTATGGCCATATATATGCCATACCATTTGTTGTTACGGACCCCTGGACCAAAGGGCTCGCCCCAGCTTCCCCTGACCAACTATTAATAACGCGGCGAGTAGTGCAGCGAGCCCCTTCGAGCGGAACGGGCCCGCTAACTACCGGAGCGTAACGTAGGTAGATTTACTAACTTAACCAACGAACGCTTACCGACGCGTAGCGGCGGCACTCGGCTAGTTTCAAGACAGCTACAGTAGTGATTATCTCTATTACAAATAGCCCCACCAAAACAATGGATAATATCGAAGTTATCACAATCCTGGTAAACAAAACGGTAGTCCGTGCTACACTTTTCTCAAAAGTTCGGGCGGAAGCATGTTTTACGGGAATTAGAATGAGGAAACTTGTTCAGGAGTGCATCGGGGTGACAGAGAGACGACGGTCGTGCGCGTCATGAAGGCCTATTAAGAGAACCCCAAGGCAGTCTTCGAGGCGATTTGTGACCAGCACTTATTAAAACTGATACATGTCTGTTCAATGTGCGACTTTATATTTATAGGAAGTTCAACGCAATCTGCTGACTTAACTCTATAACTGGCAGTTATTAACAACAAAAAATACGATTTTGCGATTGTTAATGTCGACTTGATTAAAGCCTATAATCAAGTCGACGATTAACAATCGCAAAATCGTATTTTTTGCTGCAATCCAAATTAATCATGCGTCTCAGCCAATCCGTGACCGATGTATTTAATGCAGCCCAAATCGCGGAACTTTTTGACTGGCGAACAGTCTAGTTTTGAGCAGCTATACGGTAGCTTGAAAATGGCTGTGAATTGGCCAAAACGTATCACTTGTCGTATGTTTTGGGGTAAATATTGTGAATTCCGTCCACATTTGCGCATTTTGGGCGGTTCACCGAATCGTTCACTTAAAAATTCAGGTCATTAGTGGAATGCTCTGAACAGTAGAATATACCGATTGTATTTACGCTTGCGCGAACTTGATTCGAAGAACCGCACAGTGATATTTTGAGTAGAAAGCGCAATATCTAAATGTGCTTTAGGTTTTTGCAGGTAAATTGCTCCATATGGAGCCGCACTCGTGGAATTATCAATGCTTACTTTGACAATAGGGTACAAAACGGAGACGAGCGCGCGTAGCCAGCGCGTAGTACTTGCGCAGGCGGGCCCAGCGCCAAGCATCAGCCAGGCGAGCATTACCCTCGCCAGGAGTTAGTAAGGAATACGAAAAATACACATTATCCGTGACGATCAAACAGAGAGCTCCGAAATTTTCCACAATCCAGTACATATGTATTAGTAGGGAGCTTTGTACCTTATAGTTTGTATCCCCTTTGTTGCGAACTTAGAAATCGGATTGGAGAGGGTTTTGTCGTTTCCGAGATTCTGCATGGTTCACACTGGAAAACACCACAAAGCCCAAAATACGTTAAAGGCACTGCGTACTTAGTGCTTTGCACTCTGCATCTGATTTATTTCAAGAAAACAATATTTTCTTCCAGATAAAGTGCTACGCGATCTGGATGTCGCGGTTTTACGACGTTTCTGCTCTCCACGAAAGTCGGGCAGCTCGTCAAAAAAGAGCTATCTACTACGAAGGTTTTCGCCCACAACAGCGATGGTGATTGCTCTGCAGTGGCGCGGGAACGATCGTTTTGGTCGACCAGCGAGTAATTCAACCATGTATTAATGTGCCGCCAGGTATGAAGGTACCTGGTCAGCGGGGTTGAAGCTGTGCTCACCCTGAGCGCTCACCGGCGCTAACCGCTAAAAACTAAAATTAAAATGTATTGATGTGCAGGTTCTTCATCAACATCAACGAGCGCGTTTACGTTGAGTGCATTCTTCTTGTTCGCTTTCGGCTTGGCCATGCTGGCTTTTTGCTCGCCCATACTTCGAGGAAAGCTGCTTGCTCTTGCTTGCCGGAGGTTCCTTATCATGACGCTGCTTGCTGGTACCAAGCTTCAGCTGGCTGCTGGTGGTTGCCGTCGTATCCTTCAGTTTCATGCAGCCGACAGTGTTATTGACGGGCTTATCGATCTCCGCGCGGCGATAGTGGCTTATTTCTACTATTTTCGACTGGGTGCAAGGTTGCTGACAAAGTGCCAACAAACCTCGGGTTTCCGATACACGGATTCCAACAATGAAGTGAGGTTTGCACTGCAAAGTTGTCCGCTAAGGTCGCTTTATCCTTAAGTACGAAAATTGGCTACAAATTGACTGCAGAGTGTAAGGTGCAAAGCGCTCTTAAGTTTCCTAGTACTGGATTGTCCCAGTCTGTGCATATTTAGGACTGTAGAAACGGCAAACGATTTGGGCGGCTAACGATTTTAGGGCACGGTAAACGGTATTTACCGGTATTACAACTTTCATGGGTCGGTAGACTCTTATTTGGCGGGTGTGGGTGTGGGGTCGGGTATGCAGTATAGATTGTCGTCGAAACGTAGGCAGTATATGGCACTTTGTATGTGATCGAAGGAAATGTTGCGGCCAAATCAACAACATTGTCAGTGGGCACGGATCTAACATAGTAAGATATGTATGCACTCACAAAGTTGAGCGAATGGCTCGTGTTTTGTAGCCAATTTCCCTGACTCGCCAGGATTGGCACAAAAGAAAACGCACTCTCGAACCCATGAAGGCCATCAGTAACACACGCTCGTCAAGAGGAGTCTGCCTCAGCACTTGTCCAGCAAACCCCCGAGCCCCGCCGCACGAGATTGGCTCTGGCATCCGTCAAGTCCATTACGGATCTCGTTTCTGCCAAGTCCAGCTAGGCTTGGCAACCGATACGTCTACATGTAGCTCGACGCTAACCTCAGCCACATCCAGTACACCCCACCCTTAATTCCAGTGAAGCACGGTCCCGGCGCCAGCCACGTTCGACTCGGCCCCCGAGTTCTCCAAGTTTTAAACCCTCCTTCCTCGACGTGTATGCCAGCGTCATGCCTTTGACAAGCAGCTTGGCCATCTTCTCTCCGCCGTGTTGCTTGGCCGGGAACCCTTCCCCCTTACCAAACAGCGCAATATCCGCTCTCGCATCTACAGAAACCGCGAGAACGACACTTGCCGTTTCCACGTACGTGATTCGTGCGTGTCGTCCAAAACTCAGCAATCAGACTGAGGGACTTTAATATGGTTATGCCTCGGAGGATTCGATCAAATAAAGAAACAAGGCGCCCAATTACTTTAACGGTAAAGGTTAGTTAAAATTACCGCAGTTCACGTCGAGCGGCATTCAGTCGTTCTGTTGGAGAAGCGGAAAGTGTCAAGCGTAAGGATAATGAGTGGGTTTATCTTACCGCTGTTAAGTATCTTTATCGGTGTTGATTCCTGTAGCTTACGAGAAGGATGGCTACACTGTTTTCAGGCTTGAGACGTACGGAGGCGTCAAAATATATGCCCGGAAAACCCCAATACCCTTTTCATTATACCAGAGCAGTAGACAGAGAAGCGTTTAAAGTAGAATTGAAAAATTACCGCTCTTCGACTTGCAAGCGCCTAGTATCCAAGCCGCGCTCGTCAAAAAGACTCAAAGCGCCCTTGAGGTGCACCCTGATTGGTAGAAAATTCCTTAGCTCCGCCAATAGAAAGGAAGTATTTTTCACCCGAGAGAAATCCTACGTTTTTCCTAGATAAGTGATATGTATTATATGTCTTCGCTGCAATCTGTTAAGGGGTATGGGTCGGGGTCAGTCTGAACCGACACCTTACCCGACCCGCAGACGACCCGTTTAATAGTCTACCGCATTGGGCCGTCTTCGTGAAGTGGTTTGTTCTCGCCGTTCGTGAGGTCAATCAAAAGCGGAACAAGAATGGCATCAGGTACGCACGAAAGGGATGATGCGATGTTGTTTATCGCTGGGGATCTATGGAACCTGGTCTACGCGTCTCATCTACAAGAGACTTTAAAATATCCGGGTGAATTTGAACATGATCAAAAGGCGGCAGGAGCAGATGCCAGCTTATATGAATCAAAAGACAGCGAAGATGCGAGTGATCTGGCGACCACAATTGTGATTAATCGCTCGGGTACCGAAGCAGTGTCTTTTTTAAACGAATGAATGTCTATCATCACTAATACTACACAAGCTGCGAGAAATAACGTTTTACTACCTTCGTCGGTTATTAAAAAATAATGGATAGTTGGTACTACGTAGTACTACTGTTTTAGTACTATTAATACGCAGTACAACGGTCATTACTTTACAACTATAGCTCGGACAGTGAAGTATAGGTCCATGCGTGCACTGGGCAAGAAAACGGCGAACAAGATCCCCATGAGGAACGTGACGCTGAACATGAGAATGCGCATGAGCACGAGAAACGAGAAGTAGCCCAAACGGAACTTGAGCACAGTGTGCGGTACAACGTCCTCTCGGCCTCCTCGCCCGAAAGTTTGTGCAGCTCAGCGCGTCTTCCCGCCTGCGGGGCCGTGCGGCCGTCGCGACTCGCCCCAGAGCTCTCCATTTTGTAAAGGATACAAGATATCCAAGCAGCCAATGGTGACGCATGTGGGTTTAAAGTGTTAACCTTTATGGGCGTCATCCATAGTAAAGACAAGTTGAATACGGCGTAATGTCAGCCGTACTTTTGCTTTTGACAGATAATTAAGATGAGGCGAACGGTGGTGACGACCCGAGTGGCTGTGTGCGCGCTGTGCAGAGCCCACACCTTGTCCACGAGCGCCCGCAGCCGGGTGAAGATCCTCGGCTCAGACGATGCGTAACACAGATAGCTATGGTGAGTATAAGTCAAAGGTTTTCTGCTTGTAATGGAAGATAATTGACTGGAATGTTCGCAGGAGGGACGGGACGCAAGGCGATCGTATACATCACTGCCAAGTGGTGTCGGCCGTGCAAAATCATCGGCCCCATTTCCGATGAATTAAGGTGAACGAATTAATGACAATTGGAAATCGTCAACCAATTGAAACTAACGCGTGCTTCGCACGGGAAGCTCTGGAATTTGGTATGTAAATATGTTTGGTCCCTCCCATTAGCAGGTATGATATTAAAAGTACTATTAATACATTTTCTCCCGAATTACTATATTAGCTCTCATTACTACTTCGATTGTTTTATGGACGGCGTTACAACATATGGGCGACACTACGAGTCAGAGTAATTAGTCTGCGTTCAAAATTAGTCTGCATTCACACTACGAGTCAGAGTAATTAGTCTGCGTTCAAAATTAGTCTGCATTCACATTTAGTCTACATCAGACTAA
>JAIKVB010000361.1:0-28822 GCA_024679045.1 Phytophthora brassicae | reverse complement strand
CTGTCCATGAAAAAGGCTACAGGCGCAGCTGGCGTCCAGTACATTCTGGAGAATTAATGTTAACCTTCGTTTAGGACATAATTGATTCGTTACATACTGTCACAATGCAGCTAGGTGGGTTTATTATGTACAGCAGATTACATATTGCAATTCTATGTTGGCTTAGTTTCGGCATCTTCATATCTTTACCGGAAAGGAGTCACCTTAACGCTATTCGATGAAGTGCTGGCACCACTCCTACACTTAGTTTGGATGTTGATAGCGAGTAAAGGGCTAGCTTACTCCCTCGCCTTTGTTCTATTCAGTTCATCGTACGTTAGGATAGTATCAAATGACGTGTAGCAATACGCGAGGTTAGAATCTCGCCAGTTAACGTTGTTTGTGAGGAAAGGCTTGCAGTGTGTTGTTCGAAGCGGTCGTATCTTCCGCTCGATAAAATCTTCATTGCTTAATTTGCTTGGCTTCAGAACTACAGTATCCTCATCTACCACTTACCAAATCACCATGGTCTTTTTCAAGAAAAAATCATTGTGCTCGCTGTAGTAGCGGCTCTCACTACCGATGCTGCCCAGGGCGAAAGTTACGCGAGTAAGCGACTGTTGCGACAAGAGGTGACGGAGTTCGCTGAAGGTGACGACTCGGAGTGCGGTTCTCTTGAAATGGCCGAGGAAGAGAACACTGGCAATCCCAACAACGACAACCACAACAACAACAACTGGAGTAACAACAACTGGAACTTCGACAATTGGAACTCTGGCGGCAAAAATGGAGCGACCCAAAACTCTGGCAATACTTGGAACACTGGCGGTTCACCCAATACTCAGGGAGCCAACAATGGGAACAACGGTGGTAACGCCCAGACGACGCAGGACTCTGGCAACACTTGGAACGGCGGAGATGCTAACAAGTGGGGTGCGACTAATACCGAAAACACCAACCCAACCCAGTTCACTCAAGGCGATCCGAACATGCAAAATACGAACTTCAATTTCAACTCGATTCAGAGCTAGAAAAGCCCGAGCACCGAATCACTCAAGTGAGTGATCTTTGCACTCGGGTCCCCTTCTTGAATGGATTACATGGCGTACACGGCAAACCACGGACCGCCGGTGAGGTAACTGTAAACGGTGAATAAATGAATGTTTTAGCGTAATTGTTCTATTATACTCGTTAGTACAAGCAATGTGCCAGGCTGCAGTTCATTAAGCAGCCAATGAGCGTGGAACTCTCCTCTCTGTACACTACGCACGTTTTGGGCGGTTCACCGAAAGCGCTCACTTACAAATCCAAGTTTTTAATATTTATACTCCGGAGTAATTATTCTTATAGTACCGGTACAGATCAGACCCTAAAAATCAGCAACGTTTCCGTCGTCCAAATGTCAAGATGCTATTAATACGTCGGTGACCTTGCTGCACATGTGCAAATTAGTATCCATTAGCTCTTTTTTAACAATTAAAGTCGTGTCGGCGCTGGACTTAAAATCTACCGTCCTACAGAGTATTCAACGTGACGTAATTAACAAGGTTTTTTAGCCATCCTTTATTACGTGTTGCCTCATACCCTGTTCATCAGGGATATACAAAATTAATGCTGATAAATGAGTAAAGATTGCTAGTGTATTTGCCATTTTCAGGCAGTTATTTGAGTGGGATGATTGTCCACAGATAACAAGTCAATTGGTCCTCGTTATACCGACATATGATCTCACGGAGCATCTGGGCGGGATCCAGGATGTTCAGATTCTACATACTCCCCCCGTAAAAGCTTGCTAACAAAGTTATACAAACTTCAACATTCATGATCACACCACGCCCCTTGCCGTTCCACTAACCTAACGGCGCTATCTAACATATTGTGGGTAATATTTTGTCTTTGGTTGTCGCAACCGAATCCTCCCAACTTATTAATAGGCTTGGTTAGGCTTGGCCTTGGACCAAACTCTGTTGTCTGAGCGTGTCGGTGAGGCAGATCCAATGTCGGTGTAACGTTACGTGTGCTTCGCATAATCAATAGAACCAGCTTTGCCATGTGACGTTTGTCTCGCTTCTCCACTTTGCAGATCACAAGAATATCTTTAAAAATGTACATCACAGGCTTTGTTCAGTTAACAGGAAAGGTAAAGGGAATGTATTCAATTATGAGCAGAGTGAGATCTGCTCTTTGATTTTTTTACATGTAGTAGTGGCTACCGTGTATTTATCTGGAGACTGGTCTCCTCGATTTGGGTCATTTGAAGTAGTCGCAGCAACTCAGTTAATTAATTTTTATTTAAATTTTGTTTTTGGAAAGATCATGATATTCCTTGTCAAGTGTTTGGTGGCGACAACCTTCGCCGTTACCGCCGTTAATGGCCATGGCTTCATGACAAAGCCTTTGTCGACTTTTGGGGCCGAAGCTGGTGATTAGTCGCAGTATATCGCGAATATCACCAAATAGAAGGCCATTTCAAACTCAAAAAAAAAATCGCGACTATCGAGGCGTCCACGTCTGGTCTCAAGGGAACGTTTCATACTGCACCAACGTGGCATCTTTTACCAAGGCGTTTGGATCCAGCAAGTACAAGTCTCTAAAAGAGTTTATCAATGATAAGGCCAAAGTATCCGTGCCTGGCGCCACTCTCGTCTGTGGTACGGCTGATCCCGATGCAGCGCCACAGCCCCTACCGAAGACCATGCAGTGGTCGCACTCCGAGTCGGAAGGCTTCACGTCGTCGCACGAAGGACCGTGTGAGGTTTGGTGTGACGACGAAGGCGCGTTCCAGGATGACAACTGCCCCGCTAACTACAAGGCCCCTGCGGAATTGCCTATTGAAAGCTCCAAATGTCAGGGTGCCAGTAAACTGACTTTTTACTGAATGGCAATGCACTCCCCATCGTGGCAGGTGTACGTGAATTGAGCTAACCTTTCTGGTGGTGGTGGTGCGTCGACTAAAGCCACTAGCTCGTCGTCTGCAAAAACTCCTTCTTCGGAAGGATCTCCGTCAACGACCACGGGCTCCTCGGCTGACACACCAGTGGTCACGTCGGTCGGGAGATTCTCCGTCGACACCTGTGGCTCAAACTCCATCAGTAACGACTGCTCCGGCAAAACTGAGCACTTCTACACCCTCGATGACAACTACAAATACCTTACAACAAGGGGCGAATAATAACGCTGGTGGTGGTGAATGACAAGGCCCAGAAGACGAACATTAATTACAGCAAGAAACAGGCTCCAAGCACTGCCCAGACCAACACGAACCAGGGCCCCAGTTCTGACGTCGAGACGAAGACCAACACGAAACAGGGTCCGAGCCCTAAGGTGGAGACCAAGTCAAACCCAAACCCATGGTCCAACACCGCCAACACGAATCAGTGGTCGAACACTAACATGGGGGCGAACACCAATACGAACCAATGGTCCAACACCGGCGCGGAGACGAAAACGACGCGAACCAGTGGTCGAACACCAGCATTAGCAACCAGTGGTCCAACAACAGAGCTATGCCAAATAACGCCTTCACCCCGGACCAGAAAAAACACGGGCATGGGCACGCCGACGAGTTTTTAATATGGCGACACCAACACACGCCCTGGCACGGTTTCCCCACAGTACACGTAAAGATTTGCTCCAGCATGTGGAAAGCTTTTGCGTTAACGTAGCGTAACTAAATGTTGAAAGATCAAACCCCTACTTTGATTTAAAAAAACTGTCTTGTGGCTCTTTTGGTTCGCTAAAGACAGCAAGTTATCATACCTTAGCAATAAAAAAATAACTTAACGTTACTTGTATATGCTATCTAAGATACCAGTACTGGTATACTGCTTGTCGTCGTTGTCGATACAGGTAGTTAATTTGGCCTTCTATTTGGTGTTTATATAGTCGTTGTCGATACAGGTGCATTACTGTAGCATATTCTTTACGAGCTGCTGGGAGATGAAGAAAACTTTATCTGTACAATGCACTCCAGACGTGAACGGCACTTTTATCATCATCACTCTCAGACCCGCATGGGTGCGAATGGGATGATAAACGTACAGAAAGATGCATCATATCAGATTAGATTCGACGATAAAGATGTTTGATTCAGGAATACGGTTTTTTGCAAGTTCGAAGGCCCTCTGCGGTTCATTTGGTGTTTCTATCGGCCAGGCCATCCGGTAAAAACTACACTGTAGTTCTTTCGGGCGCATTATCGTTGCAGGTACGGACTTTGTTATCCAGGTATCCACGGCGTTGCGTTGCTATTACTACATGTAGTATTATATGTAATACCACCGGTAATACCACCGAGTCTAGACGAACGGTATCGTTGTCAATTCTAAAACCTGGACCTCAAAACCTCATATGGAATCAGAAAACGAGAGCGATTTAGATTTTTAGACTCTATTTGAATGCTCTAAAGAGGACGAGCCCCCTAGAATCTTACACTATCGCCAAGTAGCATAATTTTTAAAGATCAAACGTCAGTTTGGTAACACCAAGCTTGATTGCGACCCCTTTTTGACGCCTTAAACCTCTTCTATGGAACAAGCTATACCAATTCCAACAAATAATCCAAAGCAACCTTTTTAACCTTGCCGCTCGTAATTAGTCTATTGACCATTTCCCTCTAGCTACTGTAGCGTTGGGAAAACGAGCGTACACTATGGAGGTACAGTACGCGACCAGTTTATCCCAATTTGTCTGGTCTCCCTTCCTCAGAGGAAAGGGACCAGAAAAATCGGTGGTATCAGGTCAGAGCTGTAAAATACCTGTTTAATACGACGAAACAGGCTGATTCACAGCTAGCTGTAAAAAAAGCCTACTTATTTAATTGAGCGAAAATGGTGTTCGAGCAGATGTCTGTCTTAAACGTGGCGAGAGTTCGAATAACAACTTAGTTATCTATCCAGAACTGTCTGTCCTTCAAGTTTACGCGGATATCATTAAGTTTTTTGTATGGAGCCGCGTGACTGTTGTGCTTCATCAGCTTCGTGCAGCAAAAGCAACCTTGAGCAGTGCTTTATTCCGAACCACACTACTGATCCACTTCTCTTGAAATAGCACCGAGACGAACTGTGACCGATAACTCGCTATCCTTTCTGGTAAATCAAGCGCGTTTGGTTCGAACTCGACGCAGCCGTAAGTAGAGATTTTTTAAAGACGGAATTACGCCTAACTAGGACGAGTACCATAATATTGTAGCCAATACACTCAAACAAAACTCAATCGGGGAAAGCCTCGAAATTCAACCGCATTTCTCAGTTTCAGTGAGGGACAGACCGGCTGTACAATAAGAAAATGTTCTTTACGTGTATGTACGCTTAAAGTACCACCCAAGGTAAAGGACAGCACATGTACTGTACCCGGTACATCTATTAGCTTAGTACTACTAAGACCTGATGAGGAGTTGCATAGCGCTGCCTTCTTCCTTCCATAGTGTGAAGGAAGCACTGTCCGTAGTCTACCTCACTTTGGTTGCTCGGTCAGTCGTGTACCAACTCACTCTCCAATTTGCATCGCCTTGCAGTAGCATGATTTCCTCCGTCAAGTGTTTAGTGGCCTCTGCTCTAGCAATCTCCGTTGTTAACGGTCATGGCTACATGTCCGACCCGAAGGTTGTCTTCACCGCCCAAGCTGGAGACCCAACGCAGTTCATCGCCACCATCGAGTCTTCTGCTTCCGGTCTAAGCGGCTCGTTTAACACTGCACCAGCAGACAACGTGGCATCTTTCACGAAAGCGTTCGGATCCAGTAAATACACGTCTCTAAAGGAACTCATGACCGACAAAGCCACCGTCACTGTGGCCGGTGCTACGCTCACCTGCGGTTCGTGTGACCCCAAGCAGGAAGCGCAACCCATGCCCAAGTCGATTGTCGAGTGGGCGCACTCAGACTCGGAGGGCTTTACGGCCTCCCATGAAGGTCCTTGTGAGGTTTGGTGCGACGATGTTCGTACTTTCCACGATGACAACTGCGCTGCACACTACACTACAGCACCCGCTAAACTTCCATTCGACCGTGATGCGTGCATGGGAGCAAGTTCCCTCACTTTCTATTGGATGGCCATGCACTCATCCACCTGGCAGGTGTACGTTAACTGTGCTCCGTTGGAGAGCACCACTTCCTCGGGAACAAAGTCTAAATATGCTGTGGGGACCTCCAGTGCCGCAGCATCGAACACCACGTCAACGGTGACCACGGACGCCCCGTCCGCTGTTACGGAGGTTCCTTCGGTAACCACCGCTGCTCCTTCGACACCTTCGGCGACTACTGTCCCTATCGCCACCTCAACTCCGGAAACACCCGCTGCAGTTCCTTCGGAGGAGTCGGATTGTGGCTCATACGATATTGCCGACTCCGATTCCGACTGCGGGTCGTTTGATATTGCCGGTTCCGAATCGGATTGCGACTCGTACGACATTGCAGGGGGAAGTGCCGACGAGATCACTCAGACGACGGGATCGCAGAAAAGCTTCAACTTTGGCGCTGCCCAGGGAACGAATAACGTCGGCACGGTGTCGCCTTACGTGTAGGTCAAACGGGTTTTAAAAACCTTGTCAATGTAGTTGGAATTTGTGACGTAATGAAGCGTTTAAACCATAAATATACGCTGCCTTGTTCTCTGTAAATTCGTTTATTTGTCTACGATTTCAGCTTTTGTATGCAGTTATACGCGCATTTGGTTAGAGGCGTTGATTTACTTTGATAACGGTCGTCATTGACTACTGGTTGACGACAGGGAATCTCCTGTTCACTATAATAAAAACATTCGCCAGTCTCCAGTCCACATCTTGTCTAGATTATCGAAGTGTAGCACTCGAATCGAACTGTACGCGACGCTAACATGTCGTCAATGTTGCACGCCTCCAGCTGGTAGATGGTGTTGGCTAGTGTATAATACCAGCCATAGCATTTAGCGCCTCGCTCTAGGAAGTCTCCTACGTATCATTCCTACCCTGGGTAGATTGTTCTCCCGCATAAATTCTGTAGGGGAAACTTCAAACATCGAGAGAGAATCTCGCTGAGCGATATTCTAATCGCATCGGACCGAATTGAGGCAGTCGAGGCGCGACTACCGCGATTCGGTAGTCAGTACACCTGCAGCTGTTCCGGCATAATTAGAGCCGTGAGGATGGGACTCAGGTCACGCCCCTCCCCAACGTGCTTTTATATAATACCCCTGTCTTCATATCCATGAGACTTGCGTCACCCACATGTAATACCAAAACCCAATGACAAGCAATTCCGCAATCATTTTTTTCGGGGCCTGCGAAAGACTTGAGTTTGGCAGGCCATCGGTTCGATCAAGTAGCTGTATGCATCAATGTGAAGGGCGAATGTGGGAACGAGAATCGACGTCAGTATTAGCTGCATGTACCGGATCGATGGTTGAAGGAAAGACTGCTCCCGTTAAAGAAATATTAATAATATATTTGGCCAATTACAATACAATGTTGGTCTAGAAGGACAACCTTCCCTTTGTTGAACCGGTCTGGCCAGCATACGGTCCACATCGCGATTTATGTTGCTTTAACTATGATGGTTGGCTCAGCAAGCTCTGCTTTGCTTTAACTGAGCCCCAGTACAACCTACAAACCGCTTCTCAATTTCTAACCATGGCGTCAAACAAAGAACTCTGCGCTTTTTTCTTCGAGGTCGAAGGTCAAGGCCTGCTACGGTGCAAGGTTTGCGGTGCTGATCGCAAACAGCTTCCTGGAACGGGCTACTCGAACCTCGTCTCGCACTTAGTGAGTCACCACGAGGACTTTCGGCAGCAGTACGACGCTCGACACCGAGGCCCTGAACGCCCTCTGCAAGATTTCGACTTTGATTCCGAAGAAACAACCCACCGATACTACTGGCTACGGTGGGTTGTTGAGCGAAGCATGCCGCCTACGAGATGCTGCAGCGCTACGTGAAGATACGGGCGCGGATCCGTCTTGTCCAAGCTGTCGAAGACTTCGTTCCGTCAAGCAGTGACCACAAGAAGCTGACTGGTCTCCTGGTTCACTTGGAGAAGTTTGTGAGCGTGTGCAAGCGCTTGCAGTGCGATGCTACGAGTATGAGCGACATTTTCCTGCTTGTTGACTCGGTATGTCGGACTATCCCATTATGGGTGAGTACCTTAAACCTACTGCTAAAATTGTCCACTCACCCGCTTTTGAGAACGGACTCGTGAAGCTCGCAGCCGGAGCGAGACTCTCAGGGGCTGAAGTGGCAGTGCTGAAGCGTTTGGAGTGCCCAGATCCGGACGAACGTCCACGTGCCTCTGGTCGGAAGAGGAAAGATCGTGAGGACAACTACGCGTCACAGATCATCGATAACGGGTGCGTGAGAGCGTACGAGCGCGAGCACGTGTTCTCCGCGTTGGCAGCACACGTGCCACCTACATCGAATACCTGCGAACGTCTATTTTCGCAATGCAAGGTGATTCTCACCCCCCCAGCGTAGTATGATGCTTCCAGCTCACTTCGAGATACTCGCGTGCCTGCGTGCGAACAAGCACATGTGGGACATCACGAGCCTGACCTACGTACGCCGGCCAAGTCACTACCGGCAATACCTGTAATGGACAAATTTGCCAATAATTGCGCCGTACTTATTATAGCTCGTGTGTGTATTGCCGTTATTATTATGGTGAGGTCGCGGCGGCAATCCAGTAAGTTACTGTATTTTCCGAGGTCTGGTCTTTGCCATCCTCCTGTGTTACCACAATAGAGTGTGATTTTCTTTCTCGCAAATGAAATAAGCTTACCGGTACTGTGGATCACGATGACCCATGTAAGGTCCGGTGTGAGCTGTCCTTTGAAGACGACAATAGTTGTCACAACAACACCGTGAGCTACACGGACTGCTTGTTGCAGTGGCCGCACGACTACTTCAAGTGTCAGGTCGCCACATAGCTCACGTTTTACTAAATCGCTCTACATGGTATTCGTTGGCATACGAATATCAACCGCGTCCTGCTTACGGAGTGTGTCAATGGTACCTATATAGCTTCAACAGGGTCGACAACCATACCCTCGGCTCCTACCCCTGACGGCAAGTCCTACTACTTTCACAGCCGATTATTTTATTGTGACAGAAGCTTAGAATCCCGAGTGCGGTTCTTTCGACGTGGCTGCGACTCAATCTCCCAGGTTGCTGAGGTAGAGACCGACGGGTATCTGTCGACCTCGACTGGTACGTCCCGCCTCCCTCAGACAGCTCAACCTCGAAGTCGACCGTAACGAGTCGGGTCGAGTCGGGTGGATCCAACTCAGAGGTAGTCGACGCTGTAGGAGCTAAAATTGGTACAGAGCAGAGGGTCGGAACTAAATATGGCAATTTTTCAGTAATATATTTATTCTTGGACGCCCAGGTTTCCCAGATTCCTTTTCATAAGAAATATGATTCTCCATGCAGGACCCCCCAGGTATGTTCCGGGTTTCCCTATAAATGATGGAATCAGACGACGGTAATTTATAGTTGGCGGATAAAATCCGCATCCAGGTTTGACCAGTGAGTTTATGTGGACAAAACATGTGTGTCGTACTTGAGCAGAAGAGGAAGTGATGACAAGGAGACCTCACCGGAGCGCACGTAGCCACTCATTTCGCTGTAGTCACGTCCAGGTATTGTGCGGGTAATACATACCTGGACAAAGCATGTGTGCGCCACTTAGCAAAAAGGCGAAGTGATGAACTCTGTGCTCTGTCGGCTTTTGACTTGAAAGTGAGGTAGATAACGTCTTGTAGATTAACCTAGTGCTGTCTAATTAATTCGTATTTCCGATTGCGGATTGACGGGAGGTTACGTGCCTTATGCGCGTGGAACCCTGCCCATTGCGCAATGGCCAGCATTGCCGATTGCGGATTGACAGGAGGTTACGTGCATTATGCACGTGGGCCCCTGCCATCCTGATGCGATACACTGTGTTGGTGTTCTCCCCACCCTCTGCTGAGCAGAGGTGAAGTCCAAACCAGTGATCCGCGTCCGCCTGAACATGATTGAAGATAGTCGCCCATTTTTCTTCCCCGTTGGGTGCTGCATTCCATAGACAGTTCCGTCGTGAAGGCCAGTTTGAGCAGTGCATGTGCTGTTCTGTTTCGCTCTCGTGGGATTGTTGCCCAGCTTCCCACTTGTCTGGCGTCGACAGCTCCGCGCGTCTTCCAAAATGCTCCCGCCATCTTCTTCGTCCGCATTGTCCTTCTGTCGGCTAGTGCCTTCATTACCACCGCGTCATCGCCGGTCATATGTACCTGTTCCCAATGGTGGCGCGAACACGCTCGGAGCCCGCGTAATAGTGCAATCAGTACCATGACACCTTTTCTGGGCTGTGTGTCGCGTTCGATGCGGCTGTGTGCATAGACAACCATTTGTGATCCTGTGATCCTGTTAATTCTGAGTATAACAACTCCCGCAGCGTGACACGGGACGAAGGTGTCTTCAATTCCCGCCACAAGGATCAAATACGTCGCACCCATCCAGGAGAATTCTGGCACCTCATCCCGTCTGGTGGACCCCAAAGCATTGCAGATCGACATCGCGATCGCAGTCCGTTGTCTTAGCTGAGCGTCCACTTCGCACCATTGGTGATGTCCCAGTATCCTTGGCAGATACGTGCTGCAAGTCCCGTAGCGTGATGCTGCGCTGAAATGTCATTAGTATCATCAAAATGTGCTACTCGCCATCTCCAGACAGCGAGAAAGTAGAGCGCCGCGCCGAGACTCCAGCATCTTTTCGTCATCTGTCCCACTGTGCTCCTGAGCTGTTCTATTTGATAGTCTGGCCAGGTGTCCACCACCAGCCCCGTGGCTTGTGTCACTCCTGTCGGTGTCGTCTTGAGCGTGAGACTGAAAATGGCTTCTTCTATGCCCGGTTCCCGCAATCCAGCGGATCGCCACCGAGCAGTGAGTACCTTCCTAAATGCAACCGCCGCCGTGCACGTCCAAAATATATGACGTAGGTCCACGTTCGTGATTCCGCACATTCAGCATGTGAGCACCCAATTCCAACTCTCATAGGGTCATAGGCCGATAAGGTATGGTGTTTAAGCCGTAGAAGTATCTGCTCTCCCTATGGGGTTAAGCCCAGGTGCGGCGTACCCTTTTCCACTCGAAAACCCCCAAGCCTCGTACCGCTGTCTCACTGTGATTGCTCCATTTGTCCTGCTTCTCATCTGTTTTCCGCTTTCCTTTCTCGATGGCTCCAGCTTGAAGTGCCTTCTGGGTGCCTGCTCGAGTCATCTTCCCTTCTTGGCTGCCATTCAGCGGCTAACTGCCCTTCCCAGTCGTGGGTGCGAGTGCACCAACACCATCTTAGTCCCGGTTACCACATTGTCGTGACCAGCTCCCTGTGCGTCCCGATCGGGGTCGAGTCCGGTGAATCTTGGCCCACATAGGAGTCTGAGCTGAGCTGTCGATGTTGAGACAAGTATCGGTGAGCAGGCTGCTCTTCCGCATGATCAGTCGTGTATCGTACTCTGCCGTCATGCGATACCGGCTACAGTAGCTGCGGATAGTTTAGAATGAGAAGTCGAATCAATATTCGACTTGCCGTTTCACTCCCCGTGTAACTTTGCGTACCAGTATTGTGACTAGGAGGTCGCCTGTACCGGTCCATTGCCAGTGGACTATGTCACGAAGTAATTGTCCTGCCGCACTGAGCAACCTGAACCTATTGTTCACCTTTACCACCGCACCAGTTTACTCGTACAGTGTCATCGTCCCAATAGTGAGGTACGGTACTCACTCAGCGCAGAATTGTCCGTGCAGAAGTGCTTCCGTCGCCACTACACTCTCACTCAAATGTCCCCTTAGTGTGGTTAACGCCAACACCATCCTTCTCCCCTTCCATGTGGCCACGGCGTGGCCCTTGATGTAAGTAGTGCTGTGAAGTGCAGCCACCATACTCGCCTTTAGTCGAGGTACCGCTGCACTCCCATGTCGGTTGCAGACCGTCACTCCTGTGGTCCATACCGAGTCCATAAACAATACCGGTAGGCCGCTCTTGTGTGTCGCTGCCGGAGTGACGTACAGAATCTCACTCGGTGTCGACCCCGCAATATCGGCCGCAACATCTCCAACTACTAACCGATCACGGTCGACTTCGGGTGCCCACCTGTTGACTGTGGTGGCCGCAAGTGCAAGTAACTCCGTGTAGAGGTCAGGAATCGCTATACCGCCGTCCTTACAGGGAAGAATCGCGACATGGCGGTTCAGCAACGCCCTACTGCCTACGGCGGTATCAGAAAACTGGCCGTGCCATACGAAGTTACGAATCATGTTCTGAAATGAGTGAATCAAACTCCCGTGTTGGCCAATTGTGGCGCCCGATGTAGAGTAGTTTGGGGATCACAATAGCCTCCCCCAGCGTGCTCCGTTGGTCTACCGTGAGCGTCTTCCGGGATGCCAGTGCTAGTCTCGTCGTGATCTGAGTCCTTGCCACCTTCCAAGTGTAAGCCGGGTCGAGAAGGCTGCCTAGTGGCCTAAGTAACTTGATAGCGTATAGAGGGGTTGGAGTGGCAGAGGCTCCGGCAGTGGTGGCGATTCACTGAGGAGCGCAGGGTTTGATCAAGAAGATGTGAACATGTCTGAATTTGGACATACTGCTATCCGGAGTGTGCCAAGGTCAAGAACATCGTCGAGAAGGGTACAACGTCGAGTGTATCACATAGTGATCATCGTGTTTCACGAGAACGAGATCACCCCCCTATTGATTGACCGCGTGTGAACTACAAGAGTGCAGCTTATACGGTACGTAGAGAGAGAGAGAGAGAGAGAGAGAGAGAGAGAGAGAGAGAGAGAGAGAGAGAGAGGGGATCTGTTAGTGATCTATTCATTCAGTCTAATTACTGTATCATTTAGCGACCCCAGTCGTATGCCATGTATGGGATACACTCCGATGGTGATACCCGACTTCAGATGCTCCAGACATGACATACATTCTGGATCCTGACCGAATAGATCGGCTGGATCGCTCAGAGCGACCTGACCGACTGCCACTGACCTAGACTTCGTCGGTGAACGAAAAACCACCTAATACAGCGGGGGAATGTAATGTGCGCACACTAAATGCGTACACAACAACTTGGATATGGAACAGGCGGATCACTTCAGCAAACGAGTATGCTGATCCTCGCTCTGATCTCGATATGGCTCTTTAGTAGAGAGATCACACACTAGACTCGCACCTAGTGTGATCTTGAGCGTCCGTTGTATTGGGCTCCACGATAGACTTGTTCTACGGGCAGCTTATCCTCCACGCAGGCACTAAGATGCAGTCGAATCCGAAACGAAGTCGAAGCCACTTGTCTTGTTCTCAGCAAATTGGTTTCTTTAATTACTTTGAAGTTTAATACTTTTTCTGGGTGGGGAGTCATTCTATCTCAACGGTTCAAGCACAGCTTACACCCCTTGATTCTGTCCGGGTATACTTCCGGCAGGCCGTTCCAAGATAGCTTATCACCAACGGGTTGAGGAACCAAGGCTTTCATCCCTAGGTCCTCCAAGCCAAACATCTGATAGGCTGCTCCAACGGGACTACTCGCCATACTCACTGAAACGACTTGATCATATGTGTCCTCTGCGCATTTTCCAACAGGCTCTCTAGCATGACAGGTATCCGATGAGGTAGACCTCAGACTCCTGAGAAATCACACAACCACCATTGCGGCCTTGAACATCCGTTGTCTTGGGCCCCACGGTCGACTTGTTCTCCGGGCAGCTTGTCCTCGACGCCGAAGCTTGTTCACGTCAAATTGTTTTGAACATCCGTTGTCTTGGGTGTGGGAAAGTGATCGAGAAAAGATGGTCAATCTACATCTATCAAGAATGGGTGGAGAAACGCAATCGAAAGGGATTACAGATGGAATGTCTCAAGATGTCACAGTTTGACATAAGTACGAAACCATCATTCTCGGTAACGGCGAAAACCTCTGATAAAGTGTGACTTCAAGGGATCCGAACGTATCTCGATATGGATACACCCGATCGTTTATGGATATGAGTACATCACCGATCTGTGTTCAGCCCGATCGGATCAAGCAACCCGATCGGATATCATATGGAGATCGGACAGCTGTTGGATCAGGTCATCAGATTTCTGTAGTTCAAGGAGTCAGTCGTTTTAGGAATCATTGGCTGTGCGAACACACGGATGAGGATTAGTCATAGGGATAATAATAAACAGAGTGCAATTTGCCTTGTAACCCACAAGTGGCTATTCGTATTCCGGGTAAGGGGATTTTTAACCTTCCCGACGACCATCGACTATTCAAATACAAAGTTCAAGTACAACGCCGGCAGCTTGTCCTCGACGCCGAAGCTTGTTCACGTCAAATTGTTTTGAACATCCGTTGTCTTGGGCCCACGGTAGACTTGTTCTCTGGGCAGCTTGTCGCCGACGCTGGTGCTTGTTCAAGGCAAATTGGTTTCTAATTATCTTTATCTGTTTGCATATTGCGTGCTTCTATCTGTCTTTTACTTGCGTGTCTTTACACGTCCTACTTTGACTTACTTTCACTATGGGTAACAGAGGGTGTAACCTTGGACCTTGGACACTCATCATAATGGGCAGCACTTTCTGGATATTCACTTCGCCAAACGTGGGAGTATTTGAAATCCTGGGTGATGAGCAGATCCTGTCAATATCCTTTCTGGGTATATGTTCCAATAATATATTGAGTAGCAACAATCCTTCAGGTCGACTCGAACTTGATGATGGCACTCGTCTACTTCACCTTCTTCTGCGCTCCTTGGTGTTCTTCAATGTTATTTAGTCGTAATCATTTCATTGTCACCGTGTTTAATACTTGGATGTAGCATAGCTCTATTTAGTGTGATGATACTAAGTGATATACCCAAGCATAGTAATCTCATCCAGTATGATCTTTAGGTTGGGATCACTTTCACAGGAACTCGTACAACTGGTAGTCGGAATGGTAATCTGCGGTCCAGCACGTGATACACGTGAGCAGGTGTTGAGATCGTGGTAACTTTTTGTCAGTACCCCGGCAAAGTCAAGGCAGGTGGCTACATCGAGATACATTCATCGATAGCCTTTTTGTACCTGTGGTCGACCTGCTGTCAGAGACTCGGCGGTCCGGACTGATATACATTACTGAGACGTGGCCACATTCAGCGTACACTTCCAAACCTGTGGGCTCCTCCTTTGCCTTGCATCCTTCCACGAAAATCCAAACGAGTACAAGTGTCATTCACTGACACTGATCGGAAGCTTCATTCCAATTTCCACCAATCAAAACATTTATCCAATAGTAAAAAGTAACGGTTTAGCGCGGCGAGAAAAATTCAAAACCCCTTCGTGTCACAGTATCTCGAGATATTCTCGACCCGAGCTCATAGCTTCTTCTCCAGCTACGCCAGCATGATCAAACGCGCTTTCATAAGCTCGGCCGCCCCCCCACGACAACGCCATCCTGCTCTCCATCACTATCATGTCCATGCTCGCGCTCTTCTTGATTCGGTCAACGAGCGGCTCCCACTCTGACAAGAGCAACTCGATATCCATCGCTGAAAGGGGTCTGTGGGCTCCCGTCAAAGTGACTTTTATCGCGCGGCTGTCAAGGAGTGGCAGGTACAGTTGGCAACGACATCGCCCACCCTTGGAGCTAGCTGTCAACGACGGAGATTGACTGTCTAGAAGGCCCACTATGGGCCTTTAGTAATGAGTACTTATCTGTACGACAAGCCGATATGCGATTTTTGACCAGTGGTTGGCTTTCATTTGTCGTCTTAGAGTCCTGTGGCCCTCTAACCCCCGGTCCTAAAGGGTTAAACTCCACGCGAACTACAATAAAACCCCAGTACCGGCAGAAGTCTCACACCAACGAGAAGTTCAGCACTAGCGAGAAGTCCAACGCCAAAGAGAGGCTCAACGCGTGCTGCTACCAAAGTGATAGTTTTCAGTGCTGACTCCCTGCAACTAGTTCGAGCCAGCTAATTTACCAGTGCCTGCAGGACTTAGACACCAGGTAGACGCCTGCTGCAACAAGGTATTAATATATGTCTCAAGAAAGAGTGTCGGTGACGGATCTTGTTTCTCAAGGTGACAGGTTACCTTCTCAGTGATAGGTTATAAATCTGGCAAATTTGTGCGGAATTCACAATACCAGTAGATGCAGCGAAAACAATTACACCGTCCACCCAAATTTGTCAGGCCCTCACTAATTTGTGTGGAACGCTTGAGCATCAAAAATAAAGACGACTATATTGTGTACCCGACTAATTCACGTGGATCCACAGAACGTCTCCAGATCTAGTACATCAGCTTCCCGATATCCCTTGTCAAACTCTTCTTGGTGATCAGCTATAACCTAGCGCAGTCTTCTTCTAAGCTGGCTTACTTTCCTAATGCCATCCTCTGGAACATCCAACCCGCATTGAAGCATTGACTGTTTCGCCCAATTAAGTCCGTTTTTGTCTTGCTCTAAATTAACGAGGCGCACGCACTCCGCTGCAGTTTCCAGAAAGAACTACTTCCCTGGGTTCGCGAGTGCTCCAGATATTGTTGTCCAATCCCCATCTCTAATTGCTCGCATGTTGCGTGCCTCGCACAATCGCCGCCAGTGATTTTTGATACGCTGGATAGGAAAATGATCTGCAGGCTGCACACGATCTGTTGCGTTAGCAGGAAAAAACTTAATACTCGTTCGAATCTGCTTTGCAGCAGCTTGAACATCCTGACCGGAGTGGCCGCTCTCATTATCCACCCAGAGAACACTTTCTCCAGCAAATGGTCCCCGGGCCCCCAGCAACAAACATCATGTAGCCACTGAAACATCATGGGGTTGCTAATGAATGCGCTAGGTGTCGATCGATAACACACACCATTTACCACGTCTGGTAAGCCTTGTATCGGATGACTGGAGTTAACATTCTTGAATATGAGCATCGGGCAGAGTATTTTCGCATTCTTTCCCCCTTTAGTAGCACGCACATCGTGATCCCTTCCATTCCTATTAGAAGTAACATGCGATGAGTAAGTATTAAAGCGTTTTCAAAACAAAAAAGGCCTACCGGACACTACTTTGTGATATTTGACTTCTTCCACACCCTGAAAGTCGAAGGTCTTGCCATCATCGAGTTCAATAACGAAATGACTTTCATCCATGATGAATATCTGGTCAGGTTCGATACTCTTGTCATCAAATTGCCTCTTCAGTTTGCCTAGATGAGACACAATAGCCATAACAATCTGTAGTTGTTTTTCCACGCTGATCTGCTTGTTGCCTTTAAGGCGCCGGTAGACAATGTTAAAGCGCTCCAAAAAGTCCTGAATACGGCGCTCCGTCACCTTCTCGCGAAACGGATTACCTCGAACGCTCAGAATCTTGTTGTACACCGGATGCGTACTGTCCTGAGGACAGTGTCCTCTATGAAAACAGTGGCCATATCCATGACTAAAGTGAGATGAAAATTTAACGCCAGCACGCCGCAACCTCTCGAACTCCTGTAAGAGCAGTGTATATAGCCATTCCCACTGAGATTCAAGTTTCCTGCCACTACCGCTGACTGCTTTTATGACGAATTGGTGCCGAGTGCCCCGTACGCTACTTGCATACTTCAGTTGCTTCTTGTCCCCCAGCTTGGTACGAGTAGTATCCCGCTTTTTCCACCAATCGCGTGCTTTGTTGAGGTTCACGCGCCGCTTTTCCGAGCGAAAGAAGGCTGGGAATTGGGAGACTGTTTTTTTCTGCCAAACAACCGCTCTCGCCGTTTACCGTGACGTCGATCTCCATCCACTCCACGCATTGCACGCGACTGCTGAGTGGGACAACATGTTGGATTGAGCGCTTGGAGTCTGCCATAATCGTACTAAGCTTATGGCTGTAGCTGTGAGCTCATATAGCCAAGAACGACAGCTCTCCGCCATTAATTTTTTCGGCCAGCACACGGCTAATTGCGATGCACGACTACATGTATTAGTGGTACCGGTAGTACATAATACTGTAAACTCACCATCAAGTACGATGCACAACTAATTAAGTCGCACGACTAATAAGGGTGGACGGCGGAACCGACGCTTAGGAGTACGCAGATACGGTACCTAAAACAACATGGCTATATTATGTTCTCTACATAATCTATTCCATGTCATTTTCAGCCAATCCCCCGCATCATTCCAATCTCTCCCCTTTTGAGGAAGCTGGAACCACGTGGAGCCTCAGCCTCGACCTTGTGTACGCCCCCCCTGCCAGTCTCTCAGTGGTTGCGATACCAGTCTCTGTGATACTCAGTCTTCACTCTCTTCAACCACATTAAAATCTCTACTAACGTCCACGAATTAAGACGGTAAGATGCTTTCTCCTTATTTGCTCTTAAACTCATTCAATCACTAATAAAACTCAGTTTACAATTGTATTGCAGCCCTAGGACAGCATGTTCGGACGCTTCTTCAAGAACAAGGAGGACGGCAAGAGTGGACCCCCTGGCCATCAACGTCAGAACGGCGTCTCGGACGAACCCCCAGTGGGTGGAGGTTTCTTCAATCTCCCTCCCCCCGTTGCCAAACCTTACGGTCAAAATGCTGCTGGATCTGCTATTTCTATGACAGGAGGAGCTCCTGTAGCTGGAGCTGCTGGTTATCCATCAGCTCCAGTTTACGGTAGCTCTAATTTACAAGACAGCACTTCTGTAGGGACAGGAGCTCCTCCTGGAGGTGTAGATATGTTCGGTGGGATGGCAGTGAAAGCTCCTGTAGCAGCTACTGGCAATGCAGGACGATATCAGTCTCAGCATCAGTATGGAGGAGGTTTTGGAGCTGCCCCACCATCTGCATTGCCTCCTACGCAGCCAAGTGGCAGTTTATTCAGTGGATTAGATGTGGCTCCAGGAGGTCCATCGCCTATGGCACCGTCTGTCCATGAAGAAGCTGCTACTGGAGGTTTATCAGTACCGACTTATGTGGGTGAGCAACGTAAATCCTCAAGGACGTCAGGCTCTTTTAATTATCTTGACGTGGCCGGTTCTACCAATCCAGACACCTTGAATTCCTCACGTTATTCATCCCGGACAAGTGTAACGAGCAGTACCGGGACAACCACATCACGTTCAAGCTCAAAGATTGGGAAGAAGAAGAAGAAGAAAACGTTCCGTCCAGGTTTCGGTCGTCAACTGTCGGATGAGTCAGCTGCAGCGTTACAACGAGGGGATTTAAAGGAAGATGAAGTTTTACTTCAGACACGTGAAGGACGTCGAATGTCGGATCGTTCTGATAGTTCACGAAGTGTGACTGGTCCGACAGATTTGGCTCATTTGTTGCCACCAGTGAGATCAGGTTCTGTTCTAAAAGGATTGACAGTACACAAAGCCAGTACTCCTTCTGGTGGTGTACTTGCTGGTCTAACGGTTCATTCGTCAGCTTCACCAGCTCCATCACCAGCAAAAGTGGAATTGGAATCTGGTGACAATGGAGTGTTATCAGGCCTGAATATTCGCGGTAATACTCGCAAAGACTACTCAAATGAAGCCACAGCTGACGTTTCAGTGGAAGAAATAACTCCACAGGCTCCGGAAGTGTACAAAAAGCGTTCTCCACCAGTACCAGCAGCTCCTTCTACTCCTGAAGAGCGACTATTCCACACTCTCCGTGACTTTCACGAGAGTGCTGTGAGCTTTCGTCAACTTACAGTGAAACAGAACGAGGAAGAGAACCGACTTCTTGAACGCAAGGCGCAACTTGCCAACCAGTTGGTTCAGTATGAAATGGATTTACATGACGTTGAAGCGCAGCAACATCACGCGTGCGAAGTGGAAGATTTCGAGAAAGCAGATGCGCTTAATGCCACGATTAACAGCGTACGACATTGTATCACACTTACGGAAAGTGATGTTCGCAAATTAGACAGCGAACTGGTCGCTTTTGTGAAAGCAAAGGAGAAAGCGTTTGCGAATCAGTTGAAAAGCACTCGCGGTACGTTACGAGAGCTCGAGAAGTTCCGAGAAGATCAAGAATCGGATCGGACGGGTGTTCGTAACGAGTTTAAACTCTACGAAGCGCATCAAACGGAGCAATTGCAGTTTGAAGCTGAACGCATTGAAACGGAGATGCATCACGTGTCTGTAAGTTTGGAGAATGTCGTTGCGGAGAAGACGGAGATTGAAGCAACAATTGAAGGTCAATGCAGCTCGGAATTTGACGTTCAAGCTCAGTTGATCGAGGAGAAACAGGCGGTGGAAGAGGAAGTGCGCGAGTTAGAGCGCAAACTGAAAGAGAAGCTGGAACGGGTGCACGAAATCCAGTCGTCAATTGAGACAGCGCAGCGTGACATTGATACCGTTCGTGGACGGTATTCTCGTCAGCTGAAACGAATTGCTGATCGTGAGGAAGGCATTAAAAAGACGAAGGCGGAAGTGGAATCGGATGGAGAACATCTCGCGCAACAACGTGAAGAGTTTCAACAACAGTTAAAACAGTATGCGGACAGTATTTCAATCATTGGGAAGCGGATCGGTGCAGCGAAGAAAGAAATGCGTGCTGCGTCTTTACTGGCGAACGTTTTGGAGGTCCAGGAGACCCGTCGGGAGCAGTCGATGATGCGTAAGAAACAACAGACGGCTGAACTCAGTTCACTGAACGATGCTGCTGCTGTTGCTGAACAGAGTTTTACGATGCTGAGTAACCAGCACGAAGAGCTGGAGAAATCCTTGTCTATCCATCGGAATGCTATTGCATCAGCTGAAGCCATGATTCCTCGTTTAGAACAGGAAAAGAAGGCGTCGGCTGCACAGCGCAACTTTAAGGAAGCGGCGCGGATCTCTAAGGATATTAAAGCTCTCGAGAAAGATCGTTCGACTGCTGAAGAAATGGTGGAAGTGGTGGAAATGGAGCTTCAAGACTTGAAAGAACGTATTGACAAGCGTGAAGTTGAGTTCGAAGAGAAGAAGAAAGAACTGAAAGAGATGGAGAAACACTTGGAATTGGCAACTCTTCAGGAGTTGTGGAAGGAAGCCAAACATTTACGAACAGCGTTGAGGAAGATTGAAAGATGCAAGAGCGAAGGAGATGCTGCTGATGATGGGATTGACTTTCGATCATCAGCAATGCTTTTAGTTCAGGCGGAATACGATGCTTGTATGGTTCAAGTGGAAACTTTAGAGAAGAAATACGATGTGACTGACTCTGCGAAGGATGAAGAAGAAGATGATGATGATGAGTCTGTTTATGGCGAAGAGGACGAGGAAAGTGAAGTCACTCGCTCGAGTTTAGTAGGGAAAATGACGGATTTGGAGGGATCGGAGGTGGATGTGGAAGCGACTGATGACGGAACGTTTGTGCTGGAGGAAATTGCTGTCCAATTAGTGGAGCTGGAGTCACAGATTGAAGAAGCTACTGAGAACGAACAGTATGAGTTAGCAGCGAAGCTGGACGAGAAAATTGAAGCGCTAAAAGAGCATCAACAGACGATTGAAGCCTCGATTTCTCAGGAAGTTTTAGATGAAGTTTCGGAGGTCGTGGAAGAATCAAACAATCGCGAATTCTCAGCTGAAGAAGAAGAGGAAGCTGAAGTCGAATACGCTCACGAAGAAATGGTGAGTCCTGTGAGTGCTATTCGAAGTCAAGAGGAGTTAGTTCAGTCTTTAGAGACACTTGAACTACGAGCTGTGATGTTGGAAAAGCAGATCGAACTGGCGACTGAAAATGAAGATTACGACACAGCAGCAGCGTATGATGAAGAGCTTTATTATCTACGAGAAGAAGAGAAGGTTCTTCGTTCTCAGATTGATTCTAGTATGGATACTTCCAGTATGTTTGGAGGACTTGACGTTCGACCATCTACTGAGGTTAATGAGCACCATTCTTCTCATAATTCAGAGCAGTATCAAGTCGTTGAAGAAACTTCAAGCGGTTCTCTTTTCGGTGGACTTCACATGAGTTCTGGTCCATCAGCAGCATCTAAAAGCTTAACGGATGTACCAAGTACAGAGATGGAAAGTGAAGCTGAAGATGAAGAAGTTGTAGAAATGACAGCGACTGCTAAGGAAGTTACATCGCCTACGTCTTCTGAGATGAAAGACTCGTTCTTTGGAGCTCCTCAAGCAAAAACTTATGGTGATAGTCTCGTCGCACCTTTTGCGTCTAATTCGATTTTTGGCGGTCTACAAATGAGTGGCAACTTTGACGTTTCTGCTATACAAGAAACAGTTGAAGAGAAGGATGAATTATCTGTGATTGGTACAGAAGATGCGCCTGTTGATAGTGGGGATATGTTTAACGGATTGGAACTGAGTTCAAGTGCAGTGGATCTCTCGTCTGCTTCAGAATCGGCTCAGGTTGTGACTGAAGCTTCTGTCGATATGTTTGGTGGATTGAATTTAAGTAGCAGTGCACTTGGTGTATCAGCTACGGAATCTCTTACGTCCGAGACTTCCAACATGTTTAATGGACTGAATTTAAGTAGCAGCGACGTGACTGAAACGACAGAAGAAACAGTTAAGACGGAGGCTCCTGTTGATATGTTTAACAGTTTACAGATGAGTAGCAGGGCTGATAATTTGTCAGTTGAAGCTCAAGTTGAAGCAGAAACGTCGTCACCATTAGAAGCTTCCGATTCTTCAGTAAAAAGTGGAGGCGACACTCGCATGTCGATCCAGGAACTGTCAGAACGTAGCCATATTGACTCAAATCTGGCACTTGTGGAGACCAATAGCAACAATTCTGCTTCTTCTTCTCACTCAAACGAAGGTACAATGACAAGTTCAACGGTCACAAAGCATTCGGATGAAGCAGAAACAGACACAAAAGCTCAACAGGACGCAACGCAATCGTAGATGCATTTTTGTGTGTTTTATATTGCTGTCATCTCTTGCTAATTATTGCAAGTCGAAAAGCGGTAGATTAAGCAGCTGTATATCTGTGGTTAACTCCCCCTTCTGCTAATACAAATAACACTAAAAAACTGTCTTGTCAACGTTTTATCGAATGCCGATTCTATTTTTAATCCAGTTATTCTAGGGATTCAGACGCCTCCTCAGTATTTTATTCACTCCGGTTCCAAATAATGGGCGGAATGGGGCGGAAGAAACTTGGCGTCGTGAGTCTGGCGCTTATTACGTACTTCAACGTAAGTGGTGGCCCATGGGGGTCGGAACCCATTGTAGCAGCTTGTGGACCGTTTGTTGGCATCCTGGCGACGCTTATCTTCCCTTTTATCTGGTGTTTACCATTGGCTTTATCCTTCGCTGAGCTTTTCTCGGCTTTCCCAACTGATTCGAGTTTTTGTACGTGGGTGGGGAAAGCATTTGGTCGTCGTATGGGGTTCCAAGTGGGCTACTGGTCGTGGGTTGCTGGCGTCATTGATAACGCTATTTACCCGTGTTTAATGGTAGATTCCGTCTATGCTGTACTCTCTGGACCTCATGAACTACATTCATTCCTCGTCCCAATGTGGATGTATCTCGTACGTGTTGCAGTAGCCACCGTCTTCATGCTACCGACTATTTTCAGTATCGATGCTGTGGGTCGGTTCCTTCTCGTTCTTGGCTTAGCGATGGTCGTTCCTTTCGTCGTTCTAGTGGTACTGAGTGTACCTCAAATCGATCCAGCCAACTGGTTCGTTGTGAGTTCTACACCTCAATGGAGTCAACTTGTCAGTGTTTTGTATTGGAGTTATAGTGGCTTTGATGCGGCAGGAGCGTATGCAAGTGAGATCGAGTCACCTCGACAGACCTATCCACGAGCGATGATGTTAACTGTCGGGTTGGTGGCACTAACATACTCCGTCCCCTTCCTCGCAGCTTCGGGAGTGAATAAACCTTCCTACACTTTATGGAGAGATGGCTACTACCCGATGATCGCCGAGAAGATCTCGGGTCCGGGGTTACGCTCGTGGTTCCTCGGCTGTGCGCTACTTGGTAACCTCGGTGTTTACATTGCTAAAATGACCAAAAACGGCTTCCTACTTGCTGGTATGGCAGATCTGGGTCTCGCTCCGAATTACTTCATCAAGTACGTCTTCTTTATTGCTTTACTGTGTCTGTAATTGGCTCTGATTTTCACTTAATGAGTGGAACAGACGTACAGCAGCGAATGGAGTTCCTCGTCGGGCCATTTTGCTCTCGTACGGTATCATTATCTTCATGGCGCTCTTTGACTTCAACGTGATCCTAGGAGTGGACAATTTTCTATCGGCTTTGGCTTGTGTTACGGAACTCTGTGCTGTTGTGCGCTTACGGTTTACAATGCCAACACTCGTTCGTCCGTACAAAGTCAACATCTCCGACCACGGACTATTCATGGTAATGGTGATCCCATTCTCCATTGGATCTTTCGTGATGCTTAACGAACTCACCAAATCCATGTTAAGTATGATACTCAACGTTATCGCACTGGTCAGTGGATTAGTTTGCCAACAATTCCTTCGAAAACCATCGACTTCAGTTTATACCCCACTGGCTGCTGCCATTCAACTCGAATTAGGTACACCTGCTCCAGGTGGCACCTTTGGGATTGTTACGCCGACGTCACCGACGATTCTGAAGCAGGAAATTCAAGACAAATGTGTATGATACGCTAGAGACACAGGAATTCATAGTTGACGGTTAAAATTTTACCTGATAAACAACAAAATACCGGTACTTGCACTTAATTGTACGGCGGATGACCCTTGATCGTGAGCGATTACAATATTCCAGTTCAGCGACTTGGGCATCGGACGTTTAAGCAGCGTTTATCAGGTGTGTCCCTTTCCACATCGGTATAATATACCGATGGATTTACATGTAACATATTATGTTACATGTAAATCCTCAGGATCTAACGTAGACAATCGAGCACCACACGAGCAAGTCCACGCCGATAGACGAGCTTCCAGCGACTACGCAGAGACTTCAGTGACCATGGACGCAAGCGGCACAACAGTCTTGATATGAAGGCAGCGCAAGGCCGGAACGTTTATGAGTAATGCTCATCAAGGCTCCGCGAGGTTCAACTTGCAAATGTTGCTGACGTACGCGATCTGGAGACCTGGGTATACGGACCGTCATCCCCATTTTACTGCTAATTTTGGTATCCCACCTATAAATGTCATTATTTGATGACCTTCAATCGAGGGTACCGTTGGTGCCTTCTAGAACAGTCTCCGGTGGCCATCGAATGTGGGGATGAAAAGCGTGCACTGCAAACCGGTCCAACCGGTACAGGGTAGGGTTATCCATTACAATTATATCCAATCAGAACCTTTCAACATTACTTTCAACCAATCCCAGAGTGGCCAATACCGCTCCTTTTACATTCATTCCGGTATACCGACCTCGTCCAAGCCCATAAGATCGTGCATCAGTCATTCGCAAATCTACCTCCTCTGAGCCAAGATGAACCCCACGCTCGCCGTCGCCATGAAGAAGGCCGCGCGCTTCCAGCCCGCGGGCCGTCGCCTATTTTCGTCCGGCAAGGACATCCGCTTCGGTGTTGAAGGCCGCGCAGCCATGCTCAAGGGAGCAGACCAGCTGGCCAACGCCGTGCAGGTGACCATGGGCCCTAAGGGCCGCAACGTGGTCATTGACCAGTCATACGGCTCCCCTAAGATCACCAAGGATGGCGTGACGGTGGCTCGTAGCGTGGACTTCAAGGACAAGTTTGAGAACATGGGCGCGCAGCTCGTAAAGTCTGTGGCCAGCAGCACCAACGACGCGGCTGGAGACGGCACCACGACGGCCACGGTGCTCACCCGTGCCATCTTCAGCGAAGGCTGCAAGTCTGTTGCCGCTGGCATGAACCCTACGGACCTGCGTCGCGGCATCCAGATGGCTGTGGACCACGTAGTGGACGGTCTGCAGAAGCTGTCGCAGGACGTGGCCGACAAGGAGAAGGTGGCGCAGGTGGCCACTATCTCGGCCAACTCGGAGACGGAGATCGGCAGTCTCATCAGTGACGCCATGGAGCGCGTCGGCAAGGAGGGCGTCATTACGGTGCAAGACGGCAAGACGTTGTACAACGAGCTGGAGGTGGTCGAAGGAATGAAGTTTGACCGTGGCTATATCTCGCCTTACTTTGTCACGGACAACAAGACGCAGTCTTGCGAGATGGAGAACCCGTACATTCTGCTAGTGGAGAAGAAGGTCTCGAGTCTGCAGGCTATTATCCCCATGCTGGAGAACGTGGTGAAGCAGCAGCGCCCGCTTCTCATCATCGCCGAGGACGTCGAGAGCGAAGCTCTGGCTGCTTTGGTGATTAACAAGATCCGTGGTGGTGTCAAGGTGTGCGCCGTCAAGGCCCCCGGCTTTGGCGACAACCGCAAGGCCAGTCTGCAGGACATGGCTGTTCTCACGGGTGCCACTGTCATTTCGGAGGACTTGGGCCACCGTCTCGAGACGGCCACCCCGGAGATGCTTGGAAGTGCCAAGAAGGTGACAATCACGAAGGATGACACTCTGATGCTGGACGGTGCCGGTGCAGCTGAGGCTGTTGAGGAGCGTGGCAACCTGCTTCGCGCTTCGATTGAAGCCACCACGTCTGACTACGAGAAGGAGAAACTGCAGGAGCGTCTTGCCAAGCTTAGCGGCGGTGTGGCCGTGATTAAGGTCGGTGGTGCTAGTGAAGTGGAGGTGAGCGAGAAGAAGGACCGCGTCGTGGACGCCCTTAACGCCACTCGTGCTGCTGTCGCTGAAGGTATCGTGCCCGGTGGCGGTGCTGCTCTCCTATGGGCCTCGCGTTCGCTTAAGTCGCTGTACGACACGTGCGCCAACCTGGACCAAAAGGTGGGCGTGGAGATTGTGGAGCGTGCTTGCCGTGCTCCTGCCACGCAGATCGCCAAGAACGCCGGCCACGAAGGTGCTGTCGTTGTGGGCAAGCTGCTTGAGAACGACTCGCCTGAGTTCGGCTTCAACGCCCAGACTGGCGAGTACGTGAACATGGTGGATGCTGGTATTATTGACCCCACTAAGGTCGTGCGTACGGGTCTTGTGGACGCTTCAAGTGTGGCGTCGCTTATGATGACGGCTGAGGCTCTGATTGCTGACCACCCGGAGGAAGCTGGTGCTGGTGGCCCACCGATGGGCGGCATGGGAGGAATGGGCGGTATGGGCGGCATGGGTATGATGTAAGCATCATCTAATCCCTCAGCATTTTGCTCCTTATGAAGAACAACTTCCGCTCTGCGTTAGGAATTTCATGTGGGAAGAAAGATGTGAAACGTGGAGCTGTTGCGACTGAACGAAAGGACTCTACAGTGTCGTGTATTTTTCTTAAGGAATGGTTCGTACCGGTAGCTGTCGTTCTCATTTGCGTACAGAAGAGCGTTTAAGCAAAATAGAATTATTAGTTCGCAACTCATTGCTGGTGTACTGTCACTATGTTGCTGGTGCGTCACTATTAATACTCGTGCTTTACCTGCTCGTACAGTTGTACCCATTGATGATGGTTTGGAAAACTGCAAATCAAATCAGGAGAATAATCCTTTTTAAGTTAATAATAAAAAAGTATCCTGGTCAAAATGCTTGGATGTCACAAATTTGTACCCGTTTGCATTTCTTCTCTGCCCTCATTCTTCAAGTTCCCTCGTTCTTCACAAGTCGAATTATGACGTTGGATGGCGCTTCATCAGCCTCCAATGTGCGTCAGCGTAAGCCACACGGTCCCAACTCCAGCGACGGGCCGTCGTCTCCCTCATCCACGGCCAAAGACGTAGCAGCCGAAGTGTTGACGGCCACCAAGCACTCAACCAAGAAGACGTTCCAGCAGGCAGGCCGAGCTTTGGCCCGCACTGAGAGCTGGCACGCAAGAGCCGCCGACCATTTAGCCAGGAAGCGCATCTATTCTATCTTGGCTGGAGTCTTCATCGGCGTCACGGCCGTCATTAGCGTCCAGAATATGTACATGGACAGACCTTTTATTAGCGAAGATTCGTTGCTAAGAGCTCGTGAGTTGTTTGACAACTTTAACTGGTCCGTGAACGTTCGAGAGGAGCTCCTGGCCGTCTTTGACAATCGACCGTCGTTGCTTGGGGCTGCGGAGAAGCGACCAGGACTGGAACTTTTCCAGCAGGACAATGTGTCGGCCAATTCGCCCGTGATTTTACTACCTGGTTTCACATCGACAGGACTTGAGATTTGGAACGGTAGCGACTGTAGTAAAGCGTATTTTCGTCAACGTATGTGGGGGACGTCCAGGATGTTGCAGCAGTTTATGATGAACCAAAAGTGTTGGTTAGAACACATGATGCTGAACCGCTCGACTGGAATGGACCCGGATGGGATCAAACTAAGAGCTGCGAAAGGACTAGAAGCTGCTGATTATTTGATTGGAGGTTTCTGGGTCTGGGGAAAAATGGTGGAGAACTTGGCAGAGATTGGATATGACAGCAATAGTCTTTATATGGCAGCATACGACTGGAGACTCATGCCGCATTTACTGGAGGAACGTGATGGGTACTTTACTAAACTTAAGTACACTATTGAAATGGCTCGAATGGCTTCGGGGGACCGCAAGGTGATGCTCGTTGCACACTCGTACGCTACACAAGTCCTTTTACACTTTTGGAAGTGGGTGGAGAGTGAAAAAGGTGGTAAAGGAGGAGATCAATGGGTGGAGAAGAACATTGAGTCCGTCGTTAACATCGCTGGTCCTACGTTAGGTGTGGTCAAGACTATTAGTGCGTTAATGTCTGGTGAGATGAAAGATACGGCGGAGCTGGGCGGATTGTCCAAGTTCTTAGGTTATTTCTTCACCGTCGCGGCACGGACACGGTTGGCACGCTCATGGTCGAGTATCTTCGCGATGCTTCCTATGGGTGGTGATCGCATCTGGGGCACTGCAGCCTCCGCGCCGGATGATGTGGCGGCAGCGTCGCCTCTTTCGACTGGTAGAAACTCGACGGTGGACCCTAAGAAAGTAGAAGAGCACGTTGCTCGCT
>JAIKVB010000360.1:0-28828 GCA_024679045.1 Phytophthora brassicae | reverse complement strand
GCTCAACGGAACATACCCACACGTCACAAGGCGACCAGGCTCAGTGAGCAAGCCACCGCTAGTGCGGCTCGGTCGCAGCGCCGAAATCAAGACCTCGAGCCGGACTCGATCCCGGGACCTTGGGAGGTCTGACGTATGAAGCTGCCAAAAGGTGTGTCTGTGGCGCGGAACTTGCCGTCGTATCAGGTGGCAGAAGGGGGCGTCTGCGATCGATAGAACTCGGTGGCCCCGGACTCGATATGCTCCACCTCAGCTAAGGTCGATATATGCCCAAACCATAATGCAAGCTTCGATATTGATTCGACACTAGTGGACAAGTCGATGTCCATAAAGTCAGACGTACTCTTCATGTGGTCAAGCAGAAATGAAGCACCCATTGTGTCCGTGTGGACGAAGTTCCATTTATATACACCAAAGAACTGCCCTGAGCACTCCAGTAATGCGCCCCTTGTACAGAAGGAGCGTCGAAGCTGGCTAAAGTGCCGGTGTACCATAAATATACAACACGAGTCTTGTTCCAGTACGGCGGTGCGTCTAGAAGTGGCTTCAAAAGGGTGATCGCCAGCTTGAGACGCTTCCAGAAATCCCTCTTATTGACAATTTCACGAGATTCAGTAAGCTTCGCTGGTCGCTTAAGGCTACTGGGGACAGCATTTCAACCTGAATTAAGTGAATACCAGGACTTGATGACGCAGATCAACCACACGAGAGCAGGTCAACTGATCTGCACCATCAAACGGGTGATGGGCATTTGTAGCTGAAGTCTATTAAGACGTACGTATCCACGAAGATGCGCAAGTTCTTTTACTAGCTATTCGTTTCTCTCGCTAAGTATCGTTTAAATTTTTTTAAATTTCTCTCGCTAAGTATCCTTTATTTTTTTCGAATCATTTGCTGTGCATTGATGCCGATTAATGGCATTCGTGTCATTACGGTAACGCACAAGTGGCATTTACCGGATCGCCCTGACCGAAGATTCTCCTAAGCGAATTTTTATTTTGGCCAATCGCAGAGTTTCATTTCGCGTCGTATGTTGCTGCTAATTTGCCGTGTTGTGCCTGTTATTAATAGTCTACCTTGTGGATATTTATCAGCAGTGACCCTCAAAATCGGAGGAATTACGCTAACTAAGTGAGTGCTTTTCATATGGTCTTAATTCGGAAGTACTTCAAAGTACTTAGTAAGTACTTGTTAAGTTCGCACGTAAGCCCATCTGGCCGAGAGCTGAAGGTTAGCAAACATAACGATATTATTTGAGGGAAACGTGGTAAGAAAGCTTTATTGTTAGTCATTAAAGGTCTGGCAGCCTTCGCAGGCTCTCGACAGTCTCGTGTGCTTGCTATTTATCACCACCTCTGGTCTTCCTTCGCTTGTGCTTGGATTTTGGGCCGGGCCTCAGACCTCGTTTCCCCTGTTCTTGAGTCGCCTCATACACAGGTGGCATTTTGACAGTCGTATCGCGATCAAGCTGCACGTTTGCTGGCCAGGGCTTGAAAGGAACATTGTACGTCTTCGAGAAGTGATCTACGGACAGGCGAGATGCATCATATAGAGTTCCTAAAGAAGTACTTTGCATGAGAGCATATTGAGCTAAAGACTTATCACTGCGTCAGGAATAGCTAAGCTAGAGTATTTGGAAGGATGAAGTCGGGGAGAGCGCACATTGCTTCGCTTTCCTTATATAGCCCGTCTAGTAATAGAGGGGTATATATCAGAAGGGTACGACAACGAAGGACCCATTTATCATGAGGGGCCAAAAAACTTTCTTATTGGACAAAATACAATTGATCGGTACTTCGCTTTTACAGCGTCGACACTATTATTGATAACCCTACCGGTATACATGCATATCTAGCAGCGTGTAACCCAGACCTGCAGAGCTACTGAAGTACTGCGATTAGCACAATGCGAGCAGCGCTTTATCCTGAGTGCACCGCCGGGAGTCCTTTGCAATCTCAATTTAACGTCTCGTTTTGGTGTTGCAGAGAGTACCTGCTCATGCACTTGCCAGTTTGGAGCTTGCGGGGTCGTTTGTGACGCTCTCCGCGTTTACCACTAATAAAGACGAGAAACATAATACAGGAGGAGGTAATGGTTGTGTTCTGCTGCTGAGTGTTCGTGGTTTATTTCGCTGTCTCGCAGTTGGTTATCACCGATACGAGTAAGAAGCAGCGCAAGAAACCGATGCGACGGCGGCCTGGGCTCCCTTTTCCTATTCTTCTGGTCACATACCAGGATTGAATTACTCGATCAATTGTATTTTGTCCAATAAGAAAGTTTGTGACCCCTCATGATAAATGGGTCCTTCGTTGTGGTACCCTGCTGATAAATATCCGTACAGTCACACCTCTATAAGTGGTACCCGAGTGGTTCGGATAAAGATGTGGTTTCATTTAAGGAATCAGTCAAATAAGGAAATGGCTACATTTACGGTAAGGAAATGGCTACATTTACGATAGTGTAAAACACTATCTGGTGACGTCTGCCGTCGACGGTTCACAGCTTGCGCTCTATCTAGCGCCGTCAACTTATCCATCATTTCCTACTTCTGTTGCGTGTCCCCTTCACACTGGAATAAGAATGACTACAATAGGCGAGAGCCGTCGATGCTGACACAGGAGGTTGGTCGCTCACTTCAATCACGTCGTCCCTCTCCTCATCATCAATAGGTTCCCCAGTATCACTGGTGTCGCTGGCTTCTTCTGGCTCGTGAACCAACCCCAGAATCAATCTTCAAGTAATTTGAGACGCTGTCATTTGCTATCACTTCCATAAGCATGTTCGTTATCCGGTCTATGATCTTTTGATCAGCAGCCACCACCTGCCTGTCGGAGCACCCCCCACACACAATGTAGCATCAACAATCTTGACTATTAATACACCCAAGCAGTTCCGAATACAATCGACGGTTACATCGCCCCAGCTGTCAACACTAAACTGTACCGTATTCGAGATCTACTACTTCAGACCCCTGTTTTTTGAAGTTGTGGAGTTGTAAATCGAACACGAGATGTACCGGTACCGACGTACCTATGTACATTGTGAAATGTATACATCTTTTGTTATCAACATCTAGTTATTTCACGTTCATCTACCACTAGAGTATCAATATCTTTGACTGGATCTAGAAAGTAGCGAGCTGCAGGCACCTCATCGATCAGCCGAGTGAAGAGACTCCAGTCTGGCTCTGAGTTTAAGAGATCCGGAATGATAGGGTCAGCACTTACGCTCTGTTTGGGGATTATCTTCGCCTTTTCAAAACCGCTCTTTACAACCGCAGAAGACAGTGAATTCCAGGCTATCTTTGTCAAAAGCACCAATTGCTGTCTCGATGGCGCTTTCATCTTGAACCGTATCGTTGTCGTGGAGTTTCGAAGTTGATGTAGCATATTTTCAACCCAATTTTAAGCATTGCGTCCTTTAACGGCTTATTCCAAGAGATATCTGCTGGCTTACATGCAAATGTGTACTTTTCTTGCAATGAAATACCCCGCTCTCTGCTCTCGTGCACTATTTACATGGTCTGAATTAGGAGATCTCGACTAGTGACGTGGTGTATCGAAGCGTTCTGATTGCTAAAGTGTGGTCTGAATTAGGAGATCTCTCTGAAGTAGGAGATCTCGAATAAGGTATTGCCTCAAGAAGGTTTAGTCCGCTTACCTTCTTGAGGCAATACAGTTTAATACTGACAACTGGGGCTTTCAGAAGCAAAATATCGACAGAAATGATACCGTTTTCTTCATGTTTGTGAAAGAAGTCTACAAGATGTTGCTCCAACTTAAGAATTTTCCCGACGACGGCGAGTTGCTGTTCAATTCACGCTGCAATAATGAGATGGCAGCTTGCTTCGAATACGTCGAAGAGTACTGATACTGATGGTCTTTAAATGGTGCTGCAAACCCATAACAACAGCTCTCCATCCTTTATATTTGGGTCAAGATGTGCCTTGAGGCAGATCTGGAACTTATCCTCGAGCGTCAACGATTTAGCCTTCCTTTGTCCTCGTTGTCAATCACGGCTTAATGGGGCAAAGTATTGATTAGTTAGCAAGGCTTGGCTGCCTGCACCCATCTAACTAATCTGTTCTTATGTGTAGTGAAAATATGTCTCGGGAAACAGTCTATAAACCCATTGGGAGAACTTGTCAAGTTTTCAGGGGCGAGCCCCAACCCAATTTGGGACAAAATACTATTCCCTGTGGCAAACTACGTTGGAGAAGAAGAAGAAGAAAAAATGAGGCTTGGCTTTTTCTTCCAGAAGCAGATCTGTACTGCTTCGCTGCTTCTCTGCGTAAACTCGTCGTTCTTGGGGGGGCTTCGCTCCTCAGGGGATGAAAGCTGGCTGCCGTCTTTCCGCCCGAACCGGAAACCCCGGTTCGCTGATCCGTAACCGGCTCTCGAACCGTCCACTCGTCGTTGGGGCGTGACACACGACTGAACAAACAAAGGGATCTATTTTAATGACTGGCAGGTAAAATCTTGCGTCATTTAGGAAGTTTTCCTGCCATATTTAATAATCATTTAGAGAATAAGGAGGGTTTTGATCAATTAGAGAGCCACCATAGTGAGATTAATATATTCCGATTTGAAAATCAAAACGAGTACCAGATAAAGAATGCGCAATTTAGGGAGGCTCAAGTAAGGAGGTGTGACTGTAATAGAGTTGAGAACTGGCGGACATCTGCTACGTGTACAGCAAGAAGTGTCATTAGTGTGGGCCACACTAATTCCGCACTAAAATTTGAGATGCTGGGACAGAATTAGTGTGGGTAAATGCTTGACTTGATATTAGTAAGATCATAATAAACCTAACGTTATATTGATTTCACCTTCAACATCTGGTGGCAGAATTAGTGGGCCCATTCTAATTGCGCAGCCACACTAATGACCCACCCGCACTAATGACACTTCTTGCTGTACCGGTAATTAGGACAGGGAAGACATAACCGCTCACAAGAATGTGCGAACTTAGCCAGGAAATACAAGTACTTATCCGGATAGAAGCAACCAACAACAAATCATGAAAACTTAGTTAGGGTAATTCCTCTCAAAATCGACACAATATGCAGCACTGACCTCAAAATTGTTTCATTGGACAAAAAGAAAGTCGTGCAATGGTAACCTGTTGTGCTATGCTTGCAGCTTTCCGTGTCACTCCGTACATGTACATATCGTCAGCGCCTTGGACAACGAAACGCTTCACGGAGCCTTCACGGAGCCACCCACGTCGGGGCTGTCTCAAGATTTAACCTCGCAAGTGGTCTATGAAATGGATGTGCCACTGCTCGTGGAACTAAGGTTGCAGTGATCCGTGGGTGCAGGGGCGGATCTTCATACAAGACGCGGCCACCCCAGATTTTTCGCCTTATAGAAAGGTTAAATCTTGAGACAGCCCCGACGTGGGTGGCTCCGTGAAGGCTCCGTGAAGCGTTTCGTTGTCCAAGGCGCTGACGATATGTACATGTACGGACTGACACGAAAGCTGCAAGAAAGCAAAACAGGTTACCATTGCACGACTTTCTTTTTGTCCAATGAAACAATTTTGAGGTCAGTGCTGCATAATAAAATCGACACAATAATATTGTGTCGATTTTATTACACAATAATATTGCGTCGATTTTGGCGACAAAGTAGGGATATTTATCAGCAGTGACCCCACCCAATTTCGAAAACGCTATGGGGGGCAAGAAATGGTGGTGACACACTTTTTATTGACAGACCAAACACCTCTTTTCGGTGCAATAACCCCCCACTCATTTCGAAAACGCTATGGGGGCAAGAAACTGAAGAGGTAGATGTCGAAAACGCTATGGGGGGGCAAGAAACTGAAGAGGTAGATGTCGACTACGCACACAAGCGCCGTTCTTGAGTTCCTATCTGCAAGCCACACAGTAAATGAAGCTAATGAACGCTTCTACCCATCATATACCGTGGCTGACGAGACGCGCGAACAAAAGCAAATTTCAAAGTGGAAACAACAAGAAGATCGTATTCTGTCGGCTTGCACAAACGGTAAAAGGCCACCTACGAACCTCTGCAACAGTGGCCAAGCAATCGTTCTGTCCAGTGACGCAGAAAGAAACATCATGCTCTGGTTGAGCTCGATGTGCAGTGAAGGTTGTTTGCTATGGTACAAAGTTTTAGAGGTGGCTGCTATTCCGGCCATGTCCTTAAATTTGATTATAAATTATTAGCGTTTATGAGCTAATTCGTTGTTGGACCAGTTAACCCTAACGTTGATGACGTTCGCTTATTAATAGGACAGGGCGATACGGTATGCCATGATTGCATTGTGCCATCCCTTCTCCAGACATATTTATTATGAAATTTTGACCCTTTCGGTATTGACACATTACTGTACATGTATCAGAGTTCTTGATACCTTGATCAATACAGCGAGCCCAACGTCTTCAGCGCCATCTAAATAATGTACCTAGTAATTACCCAGCACGACTCAGTTGGTGCAATGAGCCACGATGTTATTTTGAAAATCTCCCATCGAAATTTGCTCATTCAGTTTACTTGAGGACAAAAAGTAAATCCTGCGGGGTGACCAATTCGTCACCTGGTGGATTCGTAAGTACAAACTGCGGCGACGTTGGCGTGTTGGTAGTCCGATAAATGCCCAACGTCATGGTATCCTGTCAGACAATAAATCACCAGTAGGTAAGATAAAAAACTAACCTACCAACAGAATAAACATGTAAAACAACAAATCGTACCTCGTTATGCAGCAGTCCTTCAACGAGCAACGCGTACGGACGGAAATGGTACCTTTCTGGTGCTGCAATTTGTGTCAATCGATGTCTCGATCGTTGCACTCGATTCGGCATTTTCATACTCATATTCCCACTGATCAATAGTTGAGTTACCATTTCGATCATAAGTTGTTGATTTGAGCAAGACCCCATCATTGCGTCCATTAGGTTGGAGAAGTAAATGTGTCCGGACGTGTACAAGGGACTGAAAAACGAACTATCAAGAAGTTTGACGTCTTTAAGCAGATCACGCTGGCGTGATTCGTTTGCTGCAGCTTTCGAATCGTAAATAGATCCACTCCGGTCAATAAGGAACTTGACATTACTCGGCCGAATCATCTCAGCGACTATGAATGGCATAGCTTTCGTCTCGTTATTAAGCCCATTCATTTGTAGTCGAGAAAGTTCTTTTTGCAGCGCTTCGCTAATAAATCGATGAGTTGTGATAGCGTCGACATCTGCCATGTTCTCGTCCATAGTCTCCTGGTAATTGTCACTGTCTAAACTACTGGTGTTTTCGATTCCACAATACGACATGATTAAAATGCTGCGTGCGTGAACCATCCGTGCTGTGTGAAAGACGTGCATACTAAGTGGTGAACCTCGGACGAAATATAAGCGTTCATGCAGTTGATGAGCCATAAGATCCTTCTCGGTTAAATTTCGCTGCGTGATAAATACCACACCCGAAAACTTCTCATTGACATCCGACAGATTCGCGAGAAAATCTTGGTAATTGCTAGGAGTTCCACAAACGACGTAGTGATCACTGAGTGTTAATGGAGGCGGATCGCGACGGAAGCACAGAGATAAATGCCGGACACGTGCTTTTAAAACCCCAACCGCAGCTGCTGATGGTCGTTGAAGAGGAGCAGGTTCCCAGTTCTTGGCATGATAATCATCTTCTTGCTCGTTGATTTGTTCGTCAAGTTTTTGTGCTGTCAAAATCTCATTACAAGAAGGTCCGACAAGGAGACTGTGGTTACTGGAAGTTGTATCGTCAACCACAACTGATTCTGGCGAATGCGCATGGAGATCTCTAACACTCGGACTTGGTGTTGGATTTGGTGTTGTAGTTTTCTCACTTGGTGGCCTGTATGAAGACGATTCCGTTACGCTTTGATCTCGTTCTAGTGTACTCCTGGCACTTCTGGCACTTAACGGCATTCGACTTGATAAAGGTTTAACGATTGGGTCTTTCTTACGATCACGTGGCGTTGTGGCCTTTTTCACAAGTTCAGCTGGAGTTAAAGCGATGACTGGTATTGCAGGTCTTGGAGGTTTGTGTTCTGAAACTTCTGTAGTGTCCAGAGGTTTTCCTAGAGAATAATTCTGGTCTGGTGTGATCTGGCCTGAATCCATGTGGGAAGGAGAGAAACGTCGACCATCTACCGGTAGACGATTGTCTTCTAAAGGATTACCAAGTGGGTCAGTTTCACTTTTTAACACAATTTCATCGTCGTCTCGGTCGATCGGGGCAATTTTGTCCAAAGTGTGGGTGGAAAACATACTCATACGAAAGCTTCGTCCAGATTCCATCTTCTTTGAGCTCATTCGTGTAATCACCTTATTGTTTGCTGTGCTTGGCCGTCGATCTCGACCGAATGCCACGGAAACTCGTCGTCCAAATGGTATTTTATGTTCTATGGCTGCAGTTAATATCGTTGCCACAGAGCGAATGTTGCGATTAGCACTCACACCCAAAGATGCCGGAGCAATATCCGGGTGTCGCGCGAAAACGGCAGGGGTGAGTTTCTCGATTTTGTTGGCGACATCATTTCCTCGACTAATGAAGAAAATACTGAGGAAGTTAGCATCTGCTAATCCCTCGTCCACTGGATAAACAGCGGTTGTGTCTTCAACAGTGCGGATACCGACGACTGGGACACCAAATTCACGATAAATTAGGACCGCAAGGGCGCGATGCGTAGACATATTCAAGAGAAATGGAGGTAGCGCAGCCTCACAAATCTTCTGTTCACAGCCTGATAAATAGTCCGACAACCAATAGCCTCTAAGACAACGGAAGTAATTAGTAACTATCACAAATAAGTATTTTGTTATCTAAGTCAAATTTCGAGAAACATACCTGCTTTCTTCTGTATGTGTAAATTTTTGAATGAGGTTTCCAAGAAAAGGATTGAGTCCTTTAATCCACAAACATTTCCCAAAAAAAGCCAATTTTAATTGCTCTAGACAAATGACAGCAGTGGCTCCAGAAATGTGAAAGTGGCGAGTGTTATCGAACTTGGAGACTTGGACGTGGAGAGGGGCTGATTAGAAAATAGGCACAATAAAATGTTTAGTTCTTCTATCTTAAAAACAAGAACGAAGTGGTCGTTACTTACCATGTCGATTGTTTTTGCGGACCGAGCAAGTGATGAGGTTTGCTGCTGTATCGTTTTGATCCAGTGCGCCACTGTGTTTTTTTACCATTACAAAGCAGAAATCTGCGGTTGGTGCTGCAGCACGTTGAAGATCAGCAGCAACCATAGCAGAACCTTGAAGGTAAATCACACGCTGTTCGTATTCCGGGTGCAGGAGAACTCTTCGTAGGTCGTTAGATGGTAAAGTAGGTGCAAGAATAACAACTTTTCTTCGAGTTCGACGCTCTTCATCTTTGTGTAACCAGTTGTGTAGAAAGAAGAGTAGCGCACCATTTTCCACCTCACCACAGAGCAAGACGTGTTGTGTACTTTTATCAGGCTCGTATTTCTTATCGAAAGCCGTCTGGGTTAACGTAACATTGAGTTAGATTAGAGAAACGATGACTCACTTTACTAAGAAGTCACGTACCTCCCGACTGAGCATGTAGGAATAAGCACTAATCTCAATAGGGATCAACCCTCCAGCAAAGAAAATTAGTCCGACATCGAACGCTTTGCCTAAATTTGTTTTCGGCGCTACATCTCCAAAGCTGTGGGGAAGAAAAGATACCATCAGTCAGTGTATCACCACAGTGTTTTGTCTCGATCAAAGACTCCGTACCCGACTGTTGCAATTGTGATGCATACGAAATAAATGGAGTCTAAGAACGTCATATTCTGACAATTTTCACCTGAAATCTGAGTTTTCTTGAATACTGGGTCGCAGTATTCGATAGTCTAATAAAACTCAGCAAGATTAGCATTCTAAAATGACGTCTTTAGTGCTTTTTGTTTGAGTTGAACGTTACCTGCATGAAGATGCCTCCGCAAATAATAATGGAGACAATCGTCAAACCAATTAGAAAACCTTGCCGGACTTTCGCCGTCTTTGCCAACCTCAAAAGCCGATAAAACTGCAATAATCGCATTACTCGCAACATCATGAGTAAGCGAAATTCATGGGTATTTGATGCCGTATTTGTTGCTCCCGTCACAAATTCCACCAGAAGTGGCAAAACACCAATCATTTCCACTACTGAAAGCCAGTGAAACAAGAAACTTTTGCGATTGCTTGCTGAATAAAATCTACAGTCGTCAAAATTTAAATATTTCACAAATCAGCTTATCAGTACACAATTATACAAAAATATATACCTTACCTTAAACCGAGATTGGCTAGCGTCGCTAAGAGGTTGATCGCGTCAATTGCAAGGTACCCAGTCGTAAAATTTGTTGTGGGGCTTGTCCAATTTAATTTTATAATGGCAAGTACCATCATTGAACTGCATGAAGAAAAATGACGTTAGCACGTTAATTCCTCATATCCCGTCATTGCCGTCTCTTACCTTAGCAAACACTGTACTACATCTAGAAAAATGCCAACTTCGGAGTCGTGTAGATTCCTCTCGATCCATTGTCGTCTGCTTTCCCCCTTCATTCTCCGTTTAATAGTTCGTCTCATTCGTTTAACGAATCGTCGAAGTAAATCTTGTACTACAGGTTTCTTCATTTTGTGACTCATAACTTTCATACTTGGATGCATTGGAGTGATACTAGATAATCTACTTTTTCTCTTCAGGGGCCAAGAGAAAGAAGACTCGATACCAACATGCACAAGGGCGACCGGCCCCTTCGATCGCGACAGGGAATCACCAAGTGAAGGATGAGAAATCTCGGCTGCTTCGACTCACCACCGACAAAGAGAAGACCAATTAACTATTAAGGCGCTCTCCGTCTCCCAAGCGAAGTCGGCTACCTGCCTGCGTTACAGGTCCACGAAATTATTTATCACTTCAACGGGCGTAAGCTCCATACGTCCGCAATAACACAACCACCATATATATAGCCGGCGGTTGCAAGATGCAGTGGCCAAAATAGTGCTTAATACCAACTTAAATGCGTCAATATATTTAGTGGTAGACTGTCAGTGGTGTATGTGGCTACCAGAGATTAAAGTGATGACGTTTACGCGTCCTTGAAGGGCGTAGTCGCCATTTCCGTTGCAGCATTCGAAGTCGACTGGGCCATTTCCGTCGCTGCCCCCGGCGCCGACTTGGCCATTTCCGTCGCGTCCTCGACGGTCTTACACGCTGTGTCGCCCCCCGCTTGAACTGTGGCCACCATCTTGGCCTGTTGCATGTGACCGGTCACGTATTCCACGGAGCTGTTAACAAGTTCGACGCCCTTGTTCACGAGGTCCGTGCCAACCCCACCCGTCACCTTCGCGTCTACTTTTATGGCTGTAGCCGACACACCCAACGCGCGGTCCAGCTCCGACACTTTACCGGCCACAGCCCCCACAACCCCCGAGACAGTTCCCACGACGCCGTACTGGCCGTCTAGCCGCTCGGCTTTGTCCACGACGTTGCCAGCGACCACGTAGGCCCCGTAGCCGGCGTTGTAGAGCGTCTCCTTGAGCTGTTCCAAACTCGAGTTGCTGCGCTCGCGTGTGGCAACCATAATTTGCTCGATCGACGTGGACACGGAGTTTGTAGCAGACGAGACCCCGTCCTTAACTGAGCCCACGGAGCTGGATACGCTGGCGCGGAACTTGTCGTCGTAGCTGCGGCCGCGCTCCGTTAGGCCGTCCAGGGACTCTTGCACCTTGCTGAACGAAGCTTTGGCTACGTCCACAACTGGAGCGGACGTGTTCTTAGACTTTTCCTTCAGCGTTTCACCTAGTTCTTTAAGCTCATCCACCGCCTTGTGTGCGCCGTCGATGGCCGCCTGCAGGTAGGAAGTGGCCGTCTCAGACACGCTGAACTGCGCGTCATACTCGGCAAGCTTTTCCTTAAGCTGGACACAAGAAGTAACGAGGAGTGTTGGTTAGTTAAAAGATTATTCGTAGCACGTGAGGATATTTAACGCCACGTACCGAAGCCAGATACGTCTTGGTTTCCTCCGTGCCCTTGTGGATCTGCTCCTGTAGCTTATCCAGCTGCTGCGAGTCTTCGGAAGCCATGATTTATTGTCGAGTCTTGTGCAGCTTGGTGCAAATTGGGAAATGAAATGATCGATGGCTTTCTTTACAGACGAATGCGGAAATCGACGCAGTGAACCAAAATTTTAGGCGACATGTATTACGTTTCGGAATAATGGGTACGAGAAGAGCATTTATCCGGTAGTTCTAAGTTTCGATACAACGGACTAGGACCTTGAGGAGTGCATAAAAACACTTATATCCGGAAAATTTGCTCCTTTTTCTTACGTTTTTTCCAGTTTTGATCATCACGACTCAGAATGACAATCTGATTGTGGAAGTTTTTGAGAGGCGAATGTGACGTTTGTTGGACGACTCGAAATAGATCGTTGATAGACGAATATGTGTAGGCCTTTAAGCAATTGTCTTGTGTAGTCATGAAAAGAAAGAAATGGACTATCGGCTCGCATTTCTCGGTAAATACTCAAATCCAAAACTGTGTACTAATTGACAAATCGGCTACACTAATATCATGTTTTTACCCAAGAAACCTTGTAAAAAGCATATCCTGACCATCAGTGCCAAAACGGATCGTTCGACAGCAACATGGCAGATGTGGAGATGAAGTATGCGGAAGACGCGCCTGCGTTCGAGGGTATCTCGAGTCGCAACCGCTCGACTGAGTCGTGGCCTTGGGTGGAGAAGTACCGTCCGTCAAGTCTGGACGACCTCATCGCCCACCAGGAGATCATTTCAACACTTAACCGTCTCATCGACGCACAGAAGCTGCCGCATTTGCTCTTCTACGGACCTCCAGGCACGGGTAAAACGTCCATGATGCTAGCGGCGGCGCGGCGGCTGTATGGTAAAAATTACGGCTCGATGGTCCTGGAGCTCAACGCGTCTGACGATCGCGGTATCGACGTGGTCCGCAACCAGATTAAGGAGTTCGCAGGCACTAAGAAACTTTTTAGCCAGGGCGTGAAGCTCATCATCTTGGACGAGGCCGATTCGATGACAAACGACGCGCAGTTCTCGCTTCGACGCGTCATTGAAAAGTACACGAAGAACGCGCGTTTCTGTCTCATCTGCAACTACGTGAGCAAAATCATCCCAGCGCTGCAGTCGCGATGCACGCGCTTCCGCTTTGCGCCGCTCAACGAGAGTCAAGTGAGCGGACGAGTCAAGCACATTGCAGAGTTGGAGAAGTAGGCGCTGTCTGCTGTCTGCAATTGAGTGTACCACAGACAACTAACGGAGTGAATTTTATGTGCCAGGCTCAACATGACGGAGGACGGTTTTAAGGCCATTCTGCGGCTCGGTCAGGGAGATATGCGTCGGATCCTTAACATCCTACAGGCCACGTCTATGGCTCATGATGTGGTGGATGAGGCCAATGTGTATATGTGTACAGGCAACCCATTGCCGAAGGACATTGAGCGTGTGACCCAATGGCTGTTTAACGAGAGCTTCTCCACGGCAGTACTCAAGTGTGCTGAGATGCAGAAGCTTAAGGGTTACGCCACCAGTGACATCCTGCAAGACGTGTACCGCTTCACGACGGAACTGGAACTACCACCGCGATGCCGCATGTATTTATACGACGAGCTGGCCAAGCTCGAGCACCGCCTCTCGAACGGCACCACGGAAGAATTGCAGTTGGCCTCGCTCGTAGCTGTCTTCGCCATCGCTCGCGAGCAAATGTCTGGCGCGGTTGCTGCCTCCACGGGGGCCTAGGAATTTGATACTAAGCTCAGGAATTGATACCGAAAGTCAAAGCTACATGCAATTTTTGTTCTCGTTTGGGCAGCAGCATAGGACATCTGGTACATTTATCAACGACAACGGGAAAGTAAATTCGAAGCGCTTGATGTAGTGACCAGCAGCTACGCTCCTATCTATCCTGCATCAAAGTACCATTCTTTTGCGAGTATCCTTGCTTCTTTGGTCTTCATGTTGGGTTCGCCCGAGTATCGTCCGAATGGAATTGCTTACTTCTCGAGAGCCAACACTTTACCAATGGCAATCGTCTTACCCTCGTCACGAAGAGTGAGACGACCAAGCTGCGGCATGTTCGCGAACGTCTCGATCGTGATGCTCTGCTCCACCTCAATCCGGCAAACAACCGCCTGGCCCTGCTTAATGAAGGTCACGTTCTTCTTCACCGGCTTACCCGTCTTGGGGTCAATGGGGCGAAGTAGTTTCGCGACTGTGCACTCCTGCGCAACAGTGTGGATGTGCAAAATGCACTTGTACCCAGCAGTCAGCAGCGGACGATGCTCCAGCGTGTCCACAAGAGCGATTTGCGCAGCAAACGCATGGATGGCGCGGGGTGGGGTCTCTTCTTTCACGGCACAGAGCACAAAGCCCTTCTGGACATCGTCAAGACCACAGGACAGACGAATCGTCACGTTTTCACCGGGCTTGGCCGTGCGCACAGGGAGCTCGTTAATATATACTTGATTCACCACCGCCGTGGCGTTCGTGGGCATGAGCAGCACCTTCTGGCCAGTCTTGAGAACACCCGACTCTACCTTGCCCAGCGTAATAGTGCCACGTTCCGCGTAACGGTCCAAGATTGGCACACGCAGAGGTCCGTCCGGGTTACGGTTGCTAACGTGCATCGTGTCCATGTGGTCGATGAGCGATTCGCCGTCATACCACGGAGCCTTCGACTTGTCAACAAGCACCTTCACGTTGTCGCCCTGCAGTCCGGACACGGGGATGAACGTCACGTCACGCTTAACTGCAAACCCGCACGTGCGCAGGAAGGGGCGCAGCTTGCCGATGCACTCGTCGTACCGTTCCTGTCCCCAGTTGCACTCGTCCATCTTGTTGATCACGACAATGAGCTTGTTGATACCCAGCGTCTTGGCCAGCATAGCGTGCTCACGGGTCTGACCACCACGATCGAAACCCGTCTCGAACTCGCCCTTACGCGCCGAAATGACGAGGATACCGATATCAGCCTGTGACGCTCCCTGGATCATGTTTGGCACGTAGTTTTTGTGTCCAGGAGCGTCCAGAATCGTGAAACGACGGGTCTCTGTCTCGAAGTGGGCACGTCCGACCTCCACTGTCTTACCCTTGGCACGCTCCTCCTCACCCGTATCCATAATGTAAGCCAGGAACCAACTGTCACGGTTCCGCTGCTTGGCCTCACGCTCGAAACGCTCAATGGTTCGCTTGTCCACCATATCCATGAGGTACAGCAGGTTTCCAGATAGCGTTGACTTGCCGGCGTCGACGTGGCCAATGAGCACAACATTCAGGTGCTCGCGAGGGTCCTCGTCGCCAACCTCCTCCTCTCCCTCGAAACTGTCTTCTTCCTCTTCATCGTCAACTTCTTCAGCCTTCGTCTCCTCCCTTTTCTCTTCCTTCTTCTCCTCTATAACCAACTCTTCGACCTTCTCTTCTAAAACAGCCACAGGCTCTGCAGGCGGTGCAGGAGCAACAGGCTCCACAGCGGGCGGAGCGGGGGCAGCGGGCGTTTCACCTAGCACAGCAGCTCCACCTTTCTTTGGCACAGGCATGGACACATCAAACGCGGGGGTCGGAGCCGGTGCCGGGGGAGGCGGCGTGAATGAAGTGGGCGGCGTCCACGTGGAAGCGGTTGGGTTGAAAGAGAACTCCTTGGCCGAGGCACTGAGCGCGGGCTTCTTGGCTGTTAGAACGTCACATGGCTAAGAGTTAGCGAGGGATCTAGAGACGCCCACATGACCGGCTGCAAACGTACGGGGGTTACTGCCGTCCATCTTGGCGATCTACTCAAAAGTACTGACGCGGAGCGTGAATATGAAGCTGCTGGCTGCGCAACACTTCAGATAAGTGCGATTTGTTGTCGGTTAAGTATATATTTATTGACTTCTCACTTGAGATGGCTACATAAATCAACTTAGACAGATGGAGAAAGTACGCGGTTACGGTCTCGCCTGAACCGTAACCGTATGTTTGGTGTTGTTTGGTGTGCAGGTACACCGCGTCCATCCGCCATTTGGGTCAACTTAGACAGATGGAGAAAGTACGCGGTTACGGTCTCGCCTGAACCGTAACCGTATGTTTGATGTGCAGGTACACCGCGTCCATCCGCCATTTGAACATCAACCGAACATGAGTCCGAGCCACGAGCTGCTGCCCCGCAAGGCGGAGGACTTCCGCAAGCAGGAATACTGGGACCAATTCTTCCAAAAGCGAGGTGAAAAGGCTTTCGAGTGGTACGGGGACTACAATTCTCTGCGCGCGGGACTGCAGGCGCTTCTGGGACTGCCAGATGACGCGCCTTCGTCTTTGCTACGTCGTCTCAAGGCTAAAGTTCGCGTGCTGGTCGTGGGCTGTGGTAACTCAGCGCTTAGTAGCGATCTAGCAGTCGATGGATACACAAACCTTCTTAGTGTGGACTTCAGTGAACGTGTCATCGATGAGATGAGGCGTAAACACTCGACGCTGCGCTGGGAGGTGATGAACATGACGTCCATGCGGGCGCTGGAGGACGCCAGCTTTGACCTCGTGATGGACAAAGGCGCGCTTGATGCACTGATGGCAGAAGACACTTTAGAAGTGAAGAAGGACGCTACAAAGATGCTGCAAGAGGTGAGTCGCGTGCTGGCGCCTGGAGGTCGTTACTGCTGCGTCACCATGGCGCAAGACTTCATTCTGCAGCATTTGCTGAGTTTCTTCAGTGTTTTGGATGAGACCAACTGGAGCGTCGGCGTGCAGGAGTTGCCGCGTGAGGCGCGTAAACCTTTTGCTCCTTTCCTGGCAGCAGCTTTAAAGTGCTCTAAAGCGAACAACAAAGCGGCCAATAAGGCGCAATACAACAACAAAGAGTTTGTGAGCGACGTGGGCGAGAAGCGACTGCGCTGGCTCACGCACGAGGTGGAAGCTACGCAGTGGTTTGCCATGACTCAAGCCGCGCTGCGTCAGGTGCAGGTGGGACGTCAAGAGGTTATTGAGCTGATTGCTAATGACGAAGAGGACGCTGCTAAAGGTCTCGGACAGAATGGAAACGCGGACGGACAGGTGAACCCGCGCTTTACGCTGCGTCTGGTGGATGTAAGTGCGCGCGGACCCAACGGGAGCTGCGCGGTGTTTCTCATCCCTCAGGGTCGTGAGCACGAGTGGATGTTCTCGACTGAGGAAGGAGCGAATGAACTTGCGGCCGGAGCGGGTTTCAGCCGTCTTATTCTTGTCGCGCTTGGCCGTGGAGGTCACGCGTTTGAGAGCACCGCGAAGGTGCAGGAGGAGTTGAACGCCAAGGTGATGGAACTCGCACCTGACACGCTTGGAGCTGACGAGAAGATCCCTTACTTGACGGTACAGGAAGGACTGGGTGCACGTAACATTGTGCACCAGGGAACGTCCGATCTAAGTGGCGCCTTCTTTGTAGAGGAAGTACAAGAGGATGGCGAGACACTGCGTCGTCTTGTATTCCTCAGCAATACGAACGTTATCCAGAGCGAAGTGAAGTTGCAGGCTCGTGGGAATGCTGAACCCTCTGCTTCGGCTCCCGTGGAGATCTCAACTCAAGTCGACACGGCGAACATGACGCCCGAGGAAGCCGCCGCTGCTGCCAAGAAGAAGAAAAACAACAAGAAGAAGAACCAAAAGAAGAAGAAGAAAGCGCAGGCCAAGAGCGCGGGCGTGGACACTTCGTACTTGGCCTTCGAGTACCACAAGGGTATGATCGCAGCACTCCACGCGGCCTCGTTGTCATCCAGAACAGCACCCGACGCTCTGCACCGCACACTCGTCCTGGGTCTTGGTGGTGGCTGTCTGGCGCAGTATCTGCACGACAACGTGCCTGGAATGGATGTGACGGCGTGTGAACTGGACCCTACCATCGTGACCGTGGCCGAGCAGTATTTTGGCTTCTGCCAAGACGAGCGCATGCGCGTGGTGGTTAACGATGCACTGAAGTATGCAGCTGAACAGAGCGCGTCATCCGACAAGCCTAGCTTCGACTCCATAATTGTAGATGTGGATGCGAAGCAGCGTGATGTAGGTATGAGCTGCCCGCCTGTTAGTTTCGTGGAGGACGCGTTCTTGGCCAATGTTTACAGCCTGCTGGCCCCGCGCGGTGTGCTGCTCATTAACGTATCATGTCGTGACAGCGGCCTTTACAAGGATATCATTGCTCGACTGCAGCGTGTGTTCGCGGGCTCGTGTGCGGTTTTGGCACTGAAGCCTAGTGAGCAAGACGTTAACAGTGTGGTCTTTATCCGAAAGGCCGACACGAAGGAACCCGATGCCAAAACGCTGTTGCAGCAGCTTCACGACCAAGGTCGTCGGCGTGGCAAAGCTTTGAACGCTCCGCGTTACGTCGATGACGAGCTGTGTGAGCTCATTCGCGACATCCAAATCACCAAGTAGACAGCGCACCACAACACGTAAGTAGATCCTTTCCCCTTTCACTACTGGTTTACTCACATTTAGCGTCCCTAGAGCTGCATTTGTCTACTTATCCCATGTGCTTGGATATCGAGCAGCTTCATCTTCCCATTCCGCGCGAAACGTGTCGAAGCGGTACAAATTGCGTTCTGACCTCGTAATTTTCACATCTGTGGCAAGGGTGTAGCCGTCAGTACTAGCGAGCTGTCGACTGGACGTGTGGATTGATCGCATGGGCTTTTTCCCATTGACGCTCGTGCCGCCGCGTTTTGAAGTCGTCGTCGATGACTCAACAGTGTAAAGCTGCACCGTGCACCAGACCACAGAAAGTGCTAAAACGTTGCCGTGTCGGGGATTTTTCGATATCGCGACGACTTTCGCTGCCACTGTACGCTCACCAACAGCCTCTGCACCTCCAGTTGAACTCGTGACTGAGTAGACGGAAGATTGCGCTAAACCCGCATTCGGTCTTGAGAACCGATCAGCATCTGTGGTGCGGCGCATGAGGCGTTCACAAAAGAGCACCGTGTCTCCTAGCACTAAATCTCCCTCTTCTGGGCCACATTCAATGGTGAAATAGTCAGCAGCACCTGCAGGTCGCCGAGTCAGTCGAGTGCGTCGTTGAGCGTCTTCTTTGCTGGTTGTACACAACTGCGAGACGGTCGACTGGGCACTTGCAACTCCGTCACTATTGATTGCAAACACACGGAGACGATAGACCGTCTCAGGCTGGAGATCTCGCATGTACGCTAGTGGTTCACGGCCTTCGTACAGACGACGCCATTCACTAGGACCGTCATTCGAGTTTGAGGCTCTTGGTGTTAACGTCTCGATACGTTTACAGTCAACGGCGTACCGCACTGCTCCATTAAGACCTGGATGCCATCGAACCAATGCGCTATCACAGCCCACATCCACTCGTCCAATGCAAGTTGGCGCACTGGGTGCTGTACATAACGTTAGAGCTTCACTGAGTGCGCTAGACGCATGAGCACCCACGACTCGAAGACGAAAACGATAGCGAGTATTGGGCTCTAATCCGCTTACTATTGCTGTCGCCTCGGAGCCTCGATAACAAACAAGCCGCATCTCATCAGCTTTAGAAGATTCTGATGGTGGAACATCATCATGACCGTCTCGACAGCCAGCGTCGCGCTTCAAGACATAGTTCACATCCGACTGAGTCCACCAGCGAGCGAACTCAGCGAAGGAGATTTTTCCATCCGAGTCAACATCGAAAGCTGCCAGATAAGCAGCTAGACGCTCTGGTGTTGGAGGCACGCCCAGTTCACTTAACAAGGTTTGGAACTCCGGCAGCTCGAGATAACCACTTCCATCTGCATCATAGCGATCGAATCGAGCTTTGAAGTCAACAGCTCCATCATCAAGACTCGTCTCTTGTGCCCACTCCTTTAGCAACCGAGACACTTGATCGTCAGCTCCATTCGGAGCTCCCAGAGCTGCTGGTGATAGAGTTGGCCGGGCATTTGCCACCGACCAACGCAGCTGAACAACTCCACTCTCAAGCACCAGCGAACTGGATGTCGGTGGTGCTGGCGTAGGGAGGAGCGTGTTTACTACCACTGGTTCGCTGTGCAAACTCGTTCGGCCGTCAGCATTCACTGCCTGTACGCGGAACTGGTAGGTACTGCCACTGTGAAGTCCCAAGACCTCGAATCTCGGTGCTGCACCACGGTAGATCTCGACATATTCACCTGCAGATTCGTTGGAGCATTGCTTGAGAATATACCGACACGTTGACGCTGAAGTGCTGGATTTGCTGCCTCGCTTTGAAGATTTGTGAAGAGAGCGAGAGGAAGTCGACTGACTCAGTGATCGACGTGAACTTTGCGACGACTTTAAAGAAACTTTGGAGCTTCGTGAAGTTGCATCCGAGAGATCCAAAACTCCATGAAAGAAGCGCAGGAATTCTTCCCACGAGATACTTTCATTGTCGTCCGTTTCGATAGCGTCGAAAACACTTAACGGAGGAGCTCCCAAGGCTCCTGATTCGGCTGTAGTTGCAGCTGCGGTAGTGTGCTGGAGGAAAGCAACAAGTTTGGGCTTACGACGCTCAATCTCCTCCATGAACTCGTCACGCGAGATCCGACCATTGCCATCGGCATCAGCTTCTCGGAAAACCTCTTCCAGCTCTCGAAGACGTCGTGTGTAGTAGGAAGAGTTCTCCCATGCGAGTTTGACGCTGTGAGGACTGATCTGGATGGCTAGCGGTTCAGCAGGTCTCGCTGGAGCCGTCACAAAGTACGAGAAGGCGTAGCCCCCAGCACCAAAGCCATTGAGGGCACGGACGCGGAAAGCGTACTTTGTATTAGGCGATAGACCCGTCACTGTGAACGAGCCACGAGGAACACCGTCGTTGTCGGAGAAGTCTTTCGGATCACGACAAATCTCGCGGTAAGTACTTACACGGAAGCTCGCTGATCCTTCCGCGCCCGCAGTTTCAAGCTGATAAAAAGCAGGAGCTCCGCCGTTTCCACTCTCAAGGATTTTCCATTGCAAACGCAGCATTGTCGTTACATCAAGCGTGTCATCACTGTCGTCACGCTCGAGAACAGGAATATTGGGAGGTTGTCCCGACGTCACGAGTTCACGCAGTACATGCTGTTCACGAGGGACAGCAGACCACAACTCCAACTTTTTTAAGAATGGCGCAGCCTGAGAGTCATCCCATTGAGCAAATGCACAGCGACGAGGAGCTACACTTCTTACAGCAATCATATCGCTCTCAGGACAGCATGTAAACCTCCCTCCACTCATCTCCCGTCTACGAACGTGGCCTGGTAGTTCCGCTCGTCGTCGATGACTGGAACCTTCAGTGCCAAGTACAAGCTGAAAGGCATTTAGCATCCCGCATTCGTGACACACTGTTTCCCACATACACACTGTGCTTAGAAGCTGATCGGTGTCACCGCGGCAAAGCGCCCGACGCTCATCGCCCAGAACAGCTAGAAACGCTTCGAGTTTAATCCGCGCTGTACTGCTCTCACTTTGAGCGTCTTTGGGGTCAGCAAAGAACTCGACAAGTCGTTGAGATTCTTCTGGCTGCATCACAACTCCAAGGCCACGAAGAATCGTCCCCAGCTCGCGTCCGGTTACGAAACCATAGCGTGTGATCAACTTGTTTTCTTTAAGCTCCTCGTCCAGTTCTTGACCGTTCTCATCGACAGCATCACCACGAGCCAAAGCTTGTTTATGTCTTCGTGTACAGAATTCAACACATGCTTCACGGTAATTCACACCTGACGGACGATGCAGCAACTTTAAAAACACATCACGCAATGGTGAAGACGCACAATGAACATCACAACTAACGGGTGCAAAACTCTCCCACAATGCGCGACACCGTCCAGCTCCACGAAACCCGCGACTCCAACGCACGTAAGCATCTAACAGTGTCCGATCTACAGCCTTAAGAGCTTTGCCCACTTCTTCCCAGCGTACCGTAGCCGGCGTCGACGGGCCAAGACCGGAATTCTCCTCAAAATCGTCTTCATAGCTGGCATTATTCTCAACGATCGGATCACCGTCTTCACAATCCCTTGGAGGTGGAAGGTGCTCTAGGAACTTGACTGCTTTATCTCGCATCGCCTTGTGCGCAACCCAAGCTGCGTAACTCTCACGACTCTGTTCTCTTCGGCGTCGTCCACCCTCAAGTTTCCCACGTAGTGCGGGGTTATTGCGTCGTTCAAAGAGATAGCGGTCTTTGGAGAATGGCTTCGAGTCCGGGTCATCGTCGTCTCCTCCGTCGTTCTGATCAAAGTTGTCTCGCAAAACATGACCTTGTTGAACCAAGAGTTGTTTGCTTTTCTCCAGATCGCCACCTCGACCTTGAAAGCCTTCACTCATAGCGTGAACGTATTTAAGACCACTGTTTCGCATCATTTCTGCCGTGGAACTTGGTGGTCGACAAGGCTGTTTATGACGGACAACACCTGAGCCCATGGAGAAATCAAAGCGAGGTGCTGGAGCGTCACGAACCGGTCGTTTGCTGTCGTTTGGCTCTGGAGTAGGAAGCCGGATACGCAGACGGTCTTTACGACGTACCCACGCGTTGTGCGCTACGATGCCACCTTCCGTTTTCTCCCGAGCTTCTTCATGACGAGCGTTCTCCACTGCTTCAGCGTCTTCTTCCAGCCATTGCAACATCCGTCGCACACCAATCCGATTCAGAGCCTGCATCTCCACGTCTGCTGTACTTCTACCAGAGCTTGAAGCGTTCTCCGCTGCTGCCGTCAACGTCTTCTGGAGATATTCCGCTACTCGAAGCTGAGCTTTTTGCCAGTATTTCTTGCAAAGTCCAAGGAAAAAGGCGTTCTGCCGCTTCTGGTCGACTGTAAGCATCCGACGAGCTGCGATCTTGGCCGTGTCGCCCTTCTGAGGCTTCGCTGCTGCATGCCATTTCAGCGTCATGAAGTACGTTCTTGTGCCGTCTTCGTTCTTGCTCTGATCCATCATTTGCTTTGTACCTGCAGAAAACTGTCGAGCTTCGTCTTCAGTGAGCGGTACACGTGAGAACGTGTGGTTCTTCGTTGTCCACTTGACCCAGAGATCCCCAAGTGAGCGCACTGGACACGAACACGGTCGTTGTAATTTCCCGCCTTGTTTCGATTCCAACACACTGCATTGAGCCAAGACAGTCTGCGCCATTCGGAAAGCTGCTGTCGTGACGCGGACATTTGTACCATCGTCCAGACTCAAGTTGGAACTTTCACCTGTTCGTACAATTAATGCAGCAAGATCCAACATGGACTTTGTGCTGTCAAATGGCTCAGTAACTGCAGCTTCATACGCTTCCAGTGCTGCAATCATCTTTGGAGAGATCGCTCCTGCTTTGGTCCCTACACAACGTCGACAAAGGGAACATTTCCGTGCTGGACACTGGCAACGTGTGCGTTGTCGAACAACAGAATGAGTTGATTCACGACAAACGCCTGGACAATCACACGCTGCTGTTTTGCCCGTTTTAAGCTGACAATCAGTAGCTGCCAATGCTACAGCGACTTTTACCCAAGACTCGTCCCTCGTAGCGCGAGTTGAATCGAGTTGCGCTAAAGCTCGCGCCATTCGCTCGTATTTGTCTTTACGAGCCACCCACACGTCGAATTGCACCTTGTGGCTCTGAGCTTTGCTACTTTTACCTTTGGACTCTTGTGGATCCACAGCATTTCGCTTCATTTTAGCTCTCGCTTCAGCTTTAGCAGTTGCAGTTTCCAGCTCTCGGTCTTCGTCTCCAAACGCATTGTTCTCGTATAAGTCATCGATGCAATCGTCCCGAGTTGAAGAAGGTGGACGTCGGAAGGTTTCTTTACCCGCCGCCATGATTGAATTTATCCAGTCTTAAGCTTAATGTCTGTAGAATCAACAATGACATTCATGCCACGTTCACAAGACGAAGCTGGGATTTAGCGTAACGAACGAAGTCCTATGAGATCCAGCCCAGGACGTTGAAAATAGCAGATTGCCACTCACATTAAGGACACAACGGCCAGACTCTTCCCATACAGACTCGTCAATCTTTCAGAGTATATTTACGTCTAATGAATGATCAATCCTCATCGTCTTCTTCCGCTGGTTCGGACTCGTCACCTTCTTCTTCCTTATCACTTCCTTCCTCATCGCTACCATCATTTCCCATGCCACCCTGGAAAAGGATCTCGCACACACGCTCATCTATTAGCCATTCGTCCTCATGTGTAGGTAGCGCCATCAAGAAGCCGACGACATCCACGGGATCCAGCTCCTCTTTGTCTGCTCCCATCCACGCTCCAATATCTGCTAGTACTTCATTGTTAAAGCGGAAAGTCAGCATCTCTTCGCCAAAGTTATTCTCCTCTTCATCTTCCTCTGTCTCCTGTGTGTGTTGTTTCTTGCTCTTCTCGTCTACTTCTTCTTCATCATCGGACGGCAACTGCTGTTTATCCTCATAGTAACTCTTGGGGTACACGTGCTCACACGCCATCTCGAAGTGCAGGAGCTCTTGTGGCGTCGCATCATCGTCTCCAAAAGCAACAACGACTGTGAACTGGATGACGGTCTCCTCTTGTCCCTCCTCCTCTGCGTCCTGCTTCTCCACTCTCGTTCGCTCAAACTTGTACTGGGTGATCATCGGGCCTTTGTCTTCTATCTTGGCAGCTGATAAAGTCGCTGATTTCTTCCGTTTCTTGCTCTGCTTCTCGCTCTTGTGCTCAAATGTCCAGCGCACGTTCGTCCTCATGACGACGTTGCGTTTAGCATCGTAGTCACAGCTGTAGCCATCAACTGTCAAGCGCTCGGCCAGCGACTTGTACACGAGTGACTGGGATGTGACTCCTTGAATGAGATCCATGGACACAGGGTGCTTCAGCAAGAGCTCGCGGATACGGGTGGTCTCAAATGCCAGTCGCGCCTGAACGCTCAGGGCACGCAGCACATCCAGACGCAGAGCCAAATCGCCTCCCTCAAAGTGCTCTACGACACGCTCAATGGCCGCGTCGACATCGGCTGCGATGCTGCTGCCACGACGGTCGTACGCTCCAGCTGACATGGTCTTCAGTGATACGGTAAAGCTAGAACAACTGAGTGATGCTGCTGCCACGACGGTCGTACGCTCCAGCTGACATGGTCTTCAGTGATACGGTAAAGCTATCAGAACAACTGAGTGACGACGTACTTGGTGGCCACTGGAGCAGATACCGCGGACTTTAGCGAATGAGAGAGTATGTTTTATGCACCCAGTAGCTATCTTTTGTAATTTTACGCTTATGTATGCGACTTTAACAGGAGACCAGCTGCGACCAGTCGTCTACGATCTCCAAGAGCTTCCACTGGAGCAGATACCGCGGACTTTAGCGAATGAGAGAGTATGTTTTATGCACCCAGTAGCTACATGTATCTTTTGTTATTAGTTATGTATGCGGCTTTAACAGGAGACCAGCTGCGACCAGTCGTCTACGATCTCAAAGAGCTTCATAACATAACGGTTTTGACCATACTAAACGCTAGTGAACTTACGATGGACTCGGACCATGCCATGGATGACGCGTCAGCGCCCACCGCGCAGCAGATCTCCGCCGAGGAGTACGAACGTCAGGCCGTCGAGTACACAACGCAGGAGGTGGAACGCTTGAACGCGGCTGTGCGCGCGCATCCAGAGATTGGCGCGCGCTCGGAGTTTTTCCAGGACGAAGCGAATGTGGCCAAGGGGCTGCCGGTTTTTCAGGGCAAACACACGCGTTTTGTGTACGATGATGAAGAGGAGGATATTGTGGCGGCTGTAGACGTGACGCAGGAAGCGCTGAATGACGGACCGGTGGTGCGCACAGTCGCAGAACTGGACCAGGACGTGGACGAAGAAGAAGAAGAATATGACGAAGAAGAGCAGGACGAGGCAGTGCAAAACACTTTCTACAATGCAGAAGAACAGGGAAATATGTTGGTGGATGACTCAAACGTGAACAGTATCATGGAAGACGTGGAAATGGAGATGGCTGCAGTGGCCATTGACGAGGAGAAGCTGCTGAATGCTGCAGCTCAGAGACACTGATGTTGAGATTAAAAGGACTGTATTTTAATGACGTCATTTGCAAGATTGGCGGGTGAGATCGAGAGGCTGAAAAGTAATAGAACGGCTTCGGTTTAGCGTATTTTATGCTGGCGACTTTATCGATTGTACGCCTTTTACTCTCCTGCTATCTGTTTCTAGAATACTTTAAACTTGGAGAGGAAGCCTGTTTTGGCGGGCGCATTGCCGCTCTTCTCTGCCTTGAGTCGCTCCTTGAGCGTCTTGGCTTGCAGTTGCTGGAGGAACGCCTTGTGGTCCTGTTTAAGCACCAGCAGCGTGTTCTCCTTAATCGGCTCAAACATGGCCTTAATGGGGCAGCCAAGTCGGAGCTGGACGGACTTACGGTCCAGATTTGTACACGAGACTTCAAATGGGGATCCTGGTGCAATGAAATACAGGTACAAGTTCCAGGCAAAGTCCTTTAACTCGTCGGCTTTTGTTTGCAGCGCCATCTCTTCGAAGCGCCGAATTTGTCTCGCACACTTGAGATTTTCTGCTTTAAATTCTGTAAGACAGAAAGAAAAGTCAGTAAGATCTACAAAATTCGTAAGAAAAAGCATCGTACTCTTTTCAAGATAGTCGAGCATTTCACGGAAGAGGATCTTGTCGCCTAAAATGTCGTCCAGCGAGTAGTTTCCTCGTGCAATCTTCTCGTCCGTAAGTGTCGTGACTGTGGGCATATCGATCTGGTACGAGTTGTCCGAGTCAAAGACCTTCTTGACGATCATATTATGGACAGCTGAGACTTTCGTCGCCATCTCCGTGTACTGCTGAGCCTTTAGAAAACGCATGAGCGTGTCCTTCTGTAATGTTTTAATGGCGTCCTGCATGGCCACATCGAAGAGTTTGCCGCGGAATTCTCCCGGTCGTTTCATCCGCTCTTTGGTCTGTTCACGGTCATCGGATGGCAGACTTACCTCATTGGGGGAGTTTAAGGACAAGAAGTCGGCCCAGATTTGGTCGGCCATCTCTTTACATGATTGCACAGACTCTGGATCACGGAAGTCGAGCAGACCACACTCATCCTTGAATTTATCGACTGCCATGAAGAAGTTAAGGTTCTCGGCGCAATACTAAAAACAAAGCAGACATAAGTTAGTGCCATCTTAAATGACAAATTGACAGGCGAACGTACTTGTTTCTGACAAAAGTCGAGCAGATAGCCACAAGAAATGGGGTTGGAGATGATGTCGTCGATGACAATATCGCGCTTGTCCTTGTGCCCCTTCTCCAGCACCTTGACAAGGATTTCGATCTCGTTGCCACCTTTTTTTGCCATGGTTCTTCTAGTGGTGCTGCAACTGACGCAGCCCGACGGAGAAGACGAAGTGACGCCAAGGTGGTGGGCAACTGACGTAGTTATTTTCGTGCGCTTTCAAATGGAGCATGCAGCAACGTGAAAGCAGCATCGCAACTCGACCAATTTAGCTTGCAAGGACTGGAGGGAAACCATCGTTCCTTCACAGTTTCTTAATAAAGCCATAAAGTCACACAACTACCGGTGCTGAAAAATAGTTGGTAGTTAATTTGGCCTTCTATTTGGTGTTAAATTATTTGTTTTCTATAGAAGCCTTGTATGCAGTGAGACTTGAAACTATGTCCAAAGTCTGTTTGTGGGTCGCAACACTCTGCGAGTGTTGCGGCACCGAATTTCTGATGAAGTCTTGAATGACACCTGGGAATCCGGTGCTGAAAAATAGACATCTTCAAGGAAAAGACCTTCTTTTACTTCAACTTGCAAGCCAATCACGTGATAATGAAATCGATGTTCTTCGGTTGTTAAAATCCTAATGATAAAAAGGACGTGAAAATGCTAAGCTTGCTTGAGAGGATTTACCTTCATTCTTCGTCTACTTCGTTGGCTTCGATCCGTCCGCGTTAGACCCCGTGAGGGCACTACTGACATAGTCCACAGACGCGTTGACCGCTCCAGTGGCGCGTTCCATCAACGTTGGCTCACCGAAAGTGCTCGATTTGGTCTCGGGCTTCAAGTGTTCAGCTGCATTTGATGACTTGTTGGCAACGTCGCTGGTTGCATTCGATGTCTTGTTGGCCACGTTACTAGCTGCATTCGAAGTCTTGTTGGTCGCGGTGTTAGTAGCATTTGAAGTACTGTTGGCCACGTTACTAGCCGCATTTGACGCACTGTTGACCACGTTGCTAGCTGCGTTCGAGACGGACGTCTGAGCTGACGAGGCCTGCGATGACATCCACTTTTGCGTAGCTGCGATCTGGTCCTGCAGTGATTCGAAGCCGTGGAACGTAGAGTCTCTCGTGGAGGTGACAAGGGACGCGATAGAATCTTGCCAGGACGAGGCAGTCTGAGCGCCACTATCCTTGGCATGTTCAGCGCTCTTCTTTGCGTCGTGCACACCGGAACTGACTGAGTCCTTCAGCTGCTGGTCGTAATCCTTCGCGGACTTGCCCAGGTTGTCAAATGCCGTGCCTGCTCGGTCCATGGAGCTCCTGGCAGCAGCAACGTGACTTGCCCAGGTTGTCAAATGCCGTGCCTGCTCGGTCCATGGAGCTCCTGGCAGCAGCAACGAGATCATCGGACACGTTGTTGCCTTGAGCGCGGATGTCATCGCCCGACTTCTTGAGCTGCTCCAACGAGTCTCTGGCCGCGTCCATGGCCGACTGGAAGTAAGCCGTGGCCGTGTTCGAGGACGACTTGTGCGAGTTATCATAGTCCGTGAACTTGCTCTTGAGCGATTCGAGGTAGTTGGTTGCCTCGGTGGTGCCGTTCTGAAGCTGCTCCTGGAGCTTAGCGAACTCTTGCTGGGAGGTGGACGAGTTGTCGGAGATGGCCATTTTGGATGGTTTGGGTGGGTGTTGGT